>JAFBJW010000825.1:284269-460801 GCA_016785235.1 Pseudorhombus dupliciocellatus | reverse complement strand
AAAAAAAGAATTTTTTTTTTTGCCCAGAAATCAATGAAAACATCATAGGGTAGCATGTCTTATGCTGAAAATGTAGTTTGTTTGCAAAAAAAAAAAAAGGGGGAAAAAAAGGAGACGATGGTAAGATGGTGGCACACAGTTTTATTGTCTGACTGCACTGTTCTTATTAACAGACTCACTCTCTACCTGTTCCAACCGCCGTCTCTATTCCTCCTCACCCGACTCGCACACACACCCACTTCGCCGGGGCTCGTTCACAGCAGCGCACCTGCGCTCTCTCTCTCAGCTGCGTGTACTACACACCGTTAGGTACATCTCACAACACAGAGGAAAACAAAAACAAAAACCTAAAGGTTTGTTGTTCAAAAATGTGTCCATCTTATGCGATTCAATTAATCGTCCCGTGCCCTGCGCCCCCCAGTTTGGGAACCACTGTATTAAATAAAGATTCATTTTCCACAGTGAGTGAGAGGATTTCTGGATCCTGAGGTGCACAAAGAGGCAGCTACCGGCGTCTCCCAACAGACACCAAGTCCACATGGCTCTCTCCTTCACGGTGGTCAGGGTAGGGGGCGAGGAAGAGGAGGCAGAGGGATCCGTCCTGTGAGTACACACTTGTATTAATCCTTTCTGCTGTCGAAAGCAAACTCCTTGCACCGATGGATCTCTGCGGCTGAAGGGTTGAGTGTCATTTCATGAACATATGCGTCGTCTCTTCTGGGCCTTCTTCAGCAGGTGCACCACACCCTGAGCCACAAAGGGCCACACCAGGAAGAGCAGGACCGTCTGAGCCGACACATCAAACGGCCACCACCAGTCCTCCTAGAGAAGACGACAGGACAAAAGGTAACACTTAGAAACTTTAACCATGATGCTCACATTCAGAGGTTTGTTAGAAGACTAGAAGAGTTTTCCTACATTTCCTGAACAAGCACGTGTGGGTGCACAGTGTCAGACCCTTACCTGCCGATGTGAAGCTGTGGTTGCACACTGCAGACATGGTCTCCACTCTGAGCCCTGAGCCTATCACACAGAGAGCAGCAATGATCTGACGATGTTCTACATTTGTCATGCAATCTTTGGCCTTGTGTGTGTCAGAGCGGAGTGATCACAGGAGCTTACATGTGTTGCAGCGAGCCGCTCCACCACCTCCAGCCGGTCCATCACGCTCCTCATGTCCTCCCTGAGCCTCCGTAGTGCCACAATGATCTGCTGCTGTAGCTGGGTGTCGTGGTTCCTCTCCGCCCCGCCCTCGGAACCATCCCCTCCTCCTCGCCCGGCCCCCCCGCCGCCTGGGCCCCCCCACCGTGGACTTCCCTGAGGGACACCACCTGGGGACAACAGCACAGGTCAAGTATTCCTTTTGGCAAGTGTGAGCAAACGTGAAGCGAAGTGGTGACAGCTTACGTTCTCTCCAGCTATGGTGGGAACCTTCCCGGCCGCCGTCTCGCCTCCTGCTGGTGGGACCCTGACCCTTCCCGTCGCTTCCTCCCTCTCCGCCTTGACCTGCTCCAACCTGTCGGGCCTCCAGAAGGCAGGATGTCTCCAACGACACGTGGCCGTTCTGAAAACCCTCAAATTTACCTGCAGGAATCTGATCACAGAGAAAACAATACATGTACATTCATTTCCAGCTGTGAAAATGTCCTGTTTGACCACACAATAAAACTATTTACACCTCATCATTTGTGTTGGACAATGAACTGTCGATACACGTGCTTAACCTGCGAGAGCCAATAACTCATGTAAACTAATAAGAAACAACTGCACTGGCATTCATCGTTACGTACCTTGATGTTGCTGAGTTGCTCCACTGAATCCACGGAGTCACAGAAGATCTCGCTCTCAGAATCGCTGGTCAACACCAAGCCCTCGCACACGCCAGCGTCTGCAGCACAACATGCATGAGGAAAAAAAATCAGTGAGGAAAGAAGGTTTCACATCTACTTGTTCAGATTCTAGGGAAACCATCCTGGCTAAATGGGAAATGGTCCTGCTTTGATAACCCCTCGGTGCTGCTTACCATTTGGGATGGTGTTGGCTGTGAGGTCTATAACCTCGGCCAGGCTGAACTCCCGCTCTGGGTCCTCTGGAGGGAAAGAATGTTCTTTAGGCCCCACCTGCTCCTCATCCTCACCCTTCATCTCTGCTGGACTGTCAGCATGCTCCCCGCCTTTATGATCTGAGGTCAAAGACAAACACTCAGTTTCACCACAGGCAGCTAAGTCAGTTCATCCAAATCCAAATAGCTGGCTTGAAAGTGGGGCTGGGTTCTGAAACTATCGGACCAGAAGATCAAAATAAACACCAGAGCTGCACTGACCTCCAAGTGTGAGCAGTGACCCTGGGGGCCGCGGCATATCATCAATGACCAGGTAGAGAGGCTCAAAGTGGTGGAGGAGTGAGGCCGTCTTCTCATTCATGGGCATGGTGTCGATGACCTGCAGACCAGAGGACATCCTGTGTTGATCTCTTCATTCAAAATATAATTTACATACATCAATGTCAATGCTGAACAGAAATATACGTAATAAATGAATGAGTTCCATACTTCCTGAGCTACTTTCTTCATCTCGTCTACATAAGCAGCCATGGCACTTTCACTGCTCATCTCCCCCAGGTGGCTCCATGCATCCCTAAAACACACGCACACACACACACACACACACACACAAAGAAGAGAAACTCAAACATTACTGGGAATATAAAAATATTACATCAGTGTCTTTGGTATTAAATAAAAAACATCTACAGCCAAACACACTGATAAACAACAAATGAAACTTTACGAACCCAGATGGAATTACAGAGGGATTATACACACCATTTGTAGCGGCCCACTGGGTCCCAGAAGCCGGGTCGTGACGCTTTACAGGGTCCACACACCGCCTGCTTGTACAGGCTGTAGAAACGCAGCATCACCTCGTACGAGGGCTGGTAGGAGCCTGCAGCAGAGGATCAGTTAGCAGTGTGCCCCACAGGCTGTTGTCCAAATGAAGTAGTGGCTGTAAAATGTTACCGACCATTCTTGGGAAGGTTATGGATAACATCCACTGCAGCTTGAAACCTTTTCTGGTGATCGACCACAGGCTTGTCCATCACTGGGACTGGCATGACACTTGATCTTTAGAACTCTACCAGGGAGCTGTACAGGCAGAGCTGAAACACCACACAAGCAGAGAGAGAGGGAATTTTTAGGGCCATGTTGAAAAAAAAAAACAAACCCTCACATACTGTGAAAAAAAAAGTCGTAAATGTATGAGATCAAAGTCCTAAATTTAAATTAAATGTACCATTAATTACGTTAAGTGAGTAGTGGGAGATATCTTCTACCAAGATACATCAGGCATTGCCAGAAATTATAGAGCAAAATGTTTTTACAACAGTAAGAAATATAACCATATGAAGGTACAGATGTAAAACTTTAATATTTCTCCAAACGGAGTTAAAGTAAAAATAGAGTAAAAATAAATGATTCTCTGTATGTTGAGTTGTCAGAGAGGCCGTGGAGCATTTCATGGACTTTTACTTCGGATTAAGTTTCACAAACAAGGAAATACTTTAAATATCTTTTGTAAATTTACAACTTCACTCTGATTCACTGTGATCCACTGTTCCCACCAAGGAAAACCAAGTGGTCGTTAGAAAGAGGAAAATACGATCTCATTAACTACTGATTCGTCATCATTGTGCAGGTGTTGTCACCTGTTCACGACACTCCCAAAGGAATGTGATGAAATGTCGTCACAGACCTCCCCTCGATGATAGGGATCAGTAAACGTGTTGGGTGGGATTTTTACGACGTTTCCGACAGGAACCTGTCCGTGGTCACGTCAGTTAATAACTGTTGACGGTACAGCTGGTGCCCGAGTGTGGCCTAGCTAACTAACTCTTAGTTCTAGTTACAGTGCAGCTCTCAAACTTCACCCCAATAACACACATTAAATGGCGGATGTTTACACCAACAATCCCGTGAGGCTAAAGTACAAGTTTGGTCCGACGAGGCGAAAAAACACGTGAAGTTACAGACACGGCAGCTAGCGAGCTAGCCGTGCTCGCTAGCTAGCGAGCTAGCTGCTAGCTTGCCTTACCTCAGTGCGCGTGTGTCCCGCGGGCGGCCATCAGCGGTGGCAGGACAGTGGCAGGACACCGGCAGGACAGCGGCTCAGAGGACAAGGAGATGGGACAGCTCTCCGCTTCGGCGCTGAAGCGTGAGAAGCCGCCACCTGCAGCTCTGACCTGGAGCGACTGGATGCACCGGGACGTGACTTCCGTGTCTCGTCACGTGACTCGTTCGACCGCGCCCACTTATTTTTTTAAAGCAGCACCGCCCCTAAAAAATACAAGAATGACGTCAAAATGGATCACGTTGATCTAATCTGAGTAGAATGGAAAACGATCTATGTTGATGTTGTTGCTCCTTTTTTTAAAAAAGCTAAATGATTACTACTGGTTACTAACAGCAGTAACCTGTGAGGTAAACTAAATGATTCCAAACTGCATTAATAATAATTGAATTGTTTTTTTCACATCATTGCATCACGCAGCTCCTCTGGCCTCGTCTCTGCGGACACACACACACACAGAGGATCAACTATTTTCAGAGCATCGCTCAGAAGGTGATTGATCTGCTGCACTAATCCACTTTAAATCCGTCTATTGTTAAACCCGCGGTAGACGGACGGAGACTGAGACCGGAAGTGCGGGGAAGTTCCATTTTAAAATAAAAGCGACATGATTGTAATGTTGCCACAACCAAATGTATAAACGTGTTATAGAAAAACATTCTGTTTGAGCAGCATGACGTATGAGAGACATTTCACAAACAAACAACGACTAACTTCTCAGTAAGCTAAGGTGCAGATAAACAGGTAAACAGTGATTGAAGGAATTATACAAGACATAGTATTGCATTATTGAGGTAGTATTGTGTTAATAAACAATAAATAAAGAACGAAAGAAACGAAGATGAAAAAATAGAATACAAGTAATAAAATAAGTTTAAAAATAATACATAAGATAAGGTGCTGGGAAGAGGAAAAAAAGAATTTCAGTTTTATGCTGCTTCAAACTATTGGGGCAAATACCTACATCTATCAGATAACTTGTTTTAAGGTGTAATTATATATTCATAAAAAGGTGAAATAGAATATCCAATCCTTTACACTAGACAAGCTTTACTTTGAAAATATTTTAGGAAGTGTGTAAATGTTGTGGGTATTAATGTGTGCGCGTGGGAGCGTGTGCGTGTGTCGCACTGGGACAGGTCCGTGGCTGAATCAATCAGCAGTGGGAAGGTCTGGCCGACTCCTGGCGTCCTCCTCCCGTATAAAAAGCATGCGGAGCCCCGCGGAGCGCCACGGAGACGCGGCACGGCGCTGACCCCCGGCCCGAGCAGGAGCAGGAGGAGCAGGAGGAGCAGGAGCAGGAGCAGGAGGACGCGGAGCGACACTAGCTTCCAGACGTCATGTTGGGACACCGAAAGAAAGCGTCCCCGGCGGGGAAGAACGGAGCCGGGACGTCCGGACTGAAAGCCATCGACCCGCTGAGGAACCTCGGTGAGTGTTGGAGAATCTGCAGGATTCACTGATCCGGGATCCGTGATCAGAGGCTCCATCACTGCGCTGCTGAGGAGGAGAGGAGGAATCAGCCATCACCCAGTCAGTCCCTGTGCACGTCTGTGGGCACAATGACTGACTCTAAACACAGGTTTATATTTCTAGGTGTATTATACTCTCATAAGAATAGTTCAAGTTGAATTACATGTAATAACACAAATATGAATAGTTGTAACGGCAACATGAATTAGTATTGTATTAACTTGGACTAGAGCACGTTACATGAGCAGGAAAATATTTAAGTGTACACCATAATCAATCTGTTACATTCAATTGATCTGATGGGTTCAGCTAAACACTGAGGAAATGAAAGAATAACCACAGCTATGCGTTGCACCCAATATTATATTTAAAAATGTCAAATCAGTGAATTTCCATGAGCTGAGATCACACATCCATTGAAATAAACCCAGCCTGAAGTCACTGATCAGACTCTCATCAGGATAATTCAGGTGGAGGGTGCGTGTTGGACACTGACGTCCCCAGCGTCCCTCCAGACCTTACCCTCTGCTCTGCTGCATGGGAGCGAACCAACGTTTACCAGCTGGCCTCTGGAAAACTCTCCTCCCTCAGCCAGAGGAGATATTCCTGGCTGCAGGTTCACAGTAATGACAGACAGGAGCAGGACACTGTCGTTTCTTTGCTTTCCTCCTCACGACTGCTCTGTGGGGTCGGCCAGTGAAAGCAGGTCACTGTGTTAGCACAACGTAAAAAAACAGGTTTAGGATTTTCTTTGAGAAGCAAACATGTGTAGATCTCACTTGAGAGCCTTTGCTGTGGAGCTTACCTGCACCTTTGATTTTATCTCGAGATGAATCTAGACGTTAACAGCAGTTCACCTTCAGCAAACGAAACTCAAGGTCCAACAGGTCACCCTGTTAAGGAAAAAATCAAAGCCTGCTCTGTGCTGACCCCTGACCCTCCTGTGTGGGGGTTCACAGGAGGACAAAGGTAAAAACCACGTGAGCGTCGAGGCATCAGTAGGTGTTGCAGGATGGAGCTGTCGTGTTGGTGACTGTGTGTATCGGTGCAGCAGTTGTTTGTTTGGCTCTTATCTCCAACGGAAACAGCAGCATGTTGTGTACGTGAGGCAGGTTCATTAATCAAAGCACACGGTTTCATCACAGCCGAGGTCAATCACTCTAATGAGGTCAGACTCTTTCTAAGCCACACTCAGACATTTTGCCTCATTTCCTCCCCGAGCACAGAAAGCCTCACACGCTGAATCCTGTACAGAGCGGCCAGTGTGTGTGTGTGTGTGTGAGTACAGGGAGCCGGCCCTTCCCAAGCCACAGTGACACTTGTGTTTGATTCCTGCTGACTCAGCAGCGTGTGTGAAGGCCTCCAGGCCACCCCACTGTACTCTGATCGTTCTTAGCTTCCCCCTTTTCTCTAACGCGAGCTCCATGCACACATACGAGTAATACACAAGTAATAGCTTCCAGGGACACTACATGTGTCAGTGTGTGAGAAATCAGAAAGTGATTGGGATTCTTCTCGTTCCTCTGTATTTACTGGACAGTCCCGGATCCAGCTGCTGCCAGGCCGAAAGTGAGGAGACTTTAGAATTTAGAATCTTTATGAAGCCCTAACATTGTTTTATTGTTTGAATTTGGCCACTAGGAGGCTGGGGGGGGGGGGGGGGGGGGGGGGGGGGGGGGGGGGGGGGGGGGGGGGGGGGGGGTCATTATTTCATCTTGGTAAATAACTTGCTGCAGGTCTACAGATCTATCTAGGTTAGATCTTACAGTTCCAGTACATTTTAAAAAACTTCAACTTAGGTACTTGTACTTGCCAGCCTCACGTCTCCCAGAGCTCTAACGACTCGGCGTGTGCCGTCTTTTGTCTGTTTCCATTGCAGGAGTCAGCGAGGATGAGGATGTGCTGCGCATGCTGCAGGGCTCCAGCATGGTGAAGGTAAGTCATTGGTCACCTCTGTGAGGGTCAACACAAATGATGCCTGACAGCCTGACCGTGTGAAGGTCCGCTCGCCTCGCTGGCAGAAGCGCCGAACCCTGAAGCTGCTGGAGGACGGGGTCACAGTGTGGTGCCAGTCCCAGAAGACGTCGTCCCGCGCCAAGGAGCAGCAGTGCTGTGAGTGTTTACGCTGCTTCTCCAACAATGTAAATCACGCTCACGGGAACACACACACACACACACACACACACACACACACTGCCCGCTCTGTGCAGCAGTGGAACACCAGTGTAAGAACTGAAAACACTCTCTGCTAACATTCAAGAACATTCATGATGCAAATAGTGACGAAATACTGACCCAGACTCAAGGCCCAGGGCCGAACAGGATCGGACCGTATGGGCCCCCGAGGGTTAAGTTGCACCTCCACCACACGTGAAACACGGCAGAGTCAGTTCCAGGGCTCCACCCAGAGGTTAGGAGCCGCGTCTGGGTCATAATTGCTAACGAGCCTGAAACGTGGAGCTGCTTTGTCTATTTATGTGAGCTTAAAATGCTACTTGCCGCTCTGCGTCTCCTCCGCTATCTGAGGGTCACACACAGCGCCGTGATTACAGAGCCCCGTCTATTTTCAGCCCGCGCTGCTCCAGTTCAAACGGCCAGATTATAGGACGTTACATGGTGGTGGGCGTCGGCCCTGGAGCGTGTGGCTACCACATGGCTCGACCACAGCGCCGGCCTCCCAGCCGTTGGACAAGGCCTTTAATTGCCACAACGTGAGATGTGCCTGTGATGTGGCACTCGTGTGTGTGTGTGTGTGTGTGTGTGTGTGTGCCATGTATCCTCTATATCAGAGTATTTCTATATTTGTATACTTTCACTTCTCTGCCCTGAAGGTGAGGGCAGCCCTTTACGAGCAGCCTCGCCCAGTTACTTCCTGAATACTTTTACATGAATATCATGTCATAATTCATTCATGAGTAAACAGGTATTGTTGTTAACAATAATACACAATAACGACAACACCAACAATAATAATAATAGTGAAGTGAGGTTTCCAGTCCCAGGTTTTATTCTCAGAGTTGAGAGTGAAGGTTTTTTTAAATTATTATTGAAATCCTGAAGGGGTGTCAGAATCCAACACTGTCCATTTAATCCCATGAACCACATCATTCTGAATCAATACTTGATGTATGTTTAGCCACAAAGCAGGCGTCAATAAGTGACAACGAGACCAATGCGAGCATTTCTCGTCTGAACAGTGAGAACAACCTGGAATATTCAAAGTTTGAGTCTTGTCGTTGGAACGGTCTAACTCACCAGGACATTTGGAGCTGGAGCTGTGGACGCCATCTTCAGCGAGCTAAAATAGAAACAAGATAAGGTCCACTGAAGATGAGTGTCTGTCCTCGGCTGAGACACAGAGCCTTGTTGACACACAGCAGAAGAGGTGTGTTTGGACAGTACACAAAATCCAGACCGTGATCAGGCACAGCCAACGCAGAAAGCCCATGTGTTTTAGAAACAGAGTGACAAATACACAGAGACCAGAAAAACACAGAAAAACTGGAAAGTCTTTGGAAGGAGAGAGAGCAGCATTATTCAAACAGACTCACTGAATGTCAAAAGATTTGTCGTTGTCTTTTTTAAACTCCAACCCTGACCTTAACCCTAACCCTCACCCCAACCCTAACATTGGGGTTGAAAAATATGTCACACAAAAACCGACTCCAAATGACCTGAAACGGGCTCTAAAACACTTTCTGTGGGAAGGAATTTGGCTTTGTGACTTCACCTCCCATTGACTTGAATGGGAAAAAAGTTTTTCTGAATGTCCTAGAGACTCGTGGTATATTATACATATTATATTCACAGTCTCCTTCACAGTGCTTCTTTCCATGTGTATCATGACCACTGCGGGCATAGCGTCTCTCTTTTTGGAACTTATTCTCACCTGAAAGAGGCTTCATATGCTTGATCTAGGAAGCAGACCTCACCTAAATATGGAGGCTTACTGGAAGCTCACGACTGAAAGGAGAACAAGCTCTGCGGTGTTTTCCATTTGTCCCATTTGCTAACAGAAGTTAAGGATCAATAGGATTTAACGCCTCAGAAAGTCTGGTCGTGATTAATCCCGCTGTGCTCCTTCTTGCCTCCTCTCCCTCCTCAGTCTCTGTCCTGGAGGTGGAGTGCGTTCGGGAGGGCTGCCAGTCAGAGATGCTGCGGCAGCTAGGTGGCTCGGTACCCGAGGGCCGCTGTTTGACGGTGGTCTTCAAAGGGCCCCGGAAGAGCCTGGACCTCCTCTGCCAGAGCCAGGAGGAGGCCCAGCACTGGGCCCGAGGCATCCGCAAGCTGCAGGGCCGGGTGGAGAACATGACCCAGAAGGAGAAACTTGACCAATATCCTGACTCAAACAGTGGTTGTGAAAATATAAGCTAGATCAGGGGTGCCCATTACGTCGATCGCGATCGACTGGTCGATCGCAAAGGCATTGCGGGTAGATCGCATGGCATTGAAAAAAAAAGTTGCCGTCAGCCTATCATCATCAGTCCTCACAGTGACATGTGACTTGACCTTTCTCTGACCCGCGCGTCACTGCGCATGCGCATACAATGATGCTAAGTGCAGCAAAACTCTAACAAGCTAGCGAGTAAGAAAGGGGATAAAATGAGTGGAAAAGCTGGACCAAGTAAAAAGCCGAAGACCTACCACTACCATACGGAGTGGGAGGAGGACTTCTTTTTCACAATGTCCTTTTCGAAGTGCGTTTGCCTCATCTGTCAGTCTACAATTGCTTTACCGAAGAAGGGAAATGTGGAGCGCCACTTTCGGACTGTTCATAAAAACTATGACACCGAGTTCCCTCCGAAAAGCGAGCTGAGAAGGAGAAAGGTGAAGGAACTAAAATCCCAGCTGTCCGGACAGCAGTCATGTTTCGCACAGCTAACTTCAAAGGCAAGGGCAGCCACTGAAGCATCGTTCCGGGTGAGTCACTGGAAGTGTGCTTGAGGCTGGCTATCAGCAGTTACTGTCCGGACTATGCATCCCTGGCTAATTCCATTCAGTGCAAGTCATCAGAGTAAGGTAATGACAAAAAAAATGTACAGAGTTGTATTGTGCAATATAGGTTGATGCAGTAATGCAAGGTACACCAGCATATACTGTACATATATAAATAATTCTCAATATATTTATAAATAATGTGTTTTGCATTTTTAGTGGGCGGTAGATCATTTTGACTCGGTCATGTCATAAGTAGCTCTCAGGTTGAAAAAGTGTGTGCACCCCTGAGCTAGATAGATTTTGCGTTGGACGCGCCAGGATCCTTGAGCCCCAGGCTGCAGCACCTTAACGTGACTGTGTACCACTGCGCTGTCTCCTTAACTTCCTGCGCGTCACCTGGATTCATGCCTACCTGAGCCGGGCTGACCAGAACCACGATGACAAGATGAGCTACGAAGAAGTCCAGACGCTGCTGCAGATGATCAATATTGACCTGAGCGATCAATATGCCCGCAGCCTGTTTCAGGTGGACAGACACACTTCAACTTGTTCAGCCGATCCTTGCAAGATTAGTGAGAAATATTTGTCGATGAGTTCAAACTCATACATTGACAATCCTGTAATTTAAACGTATAATGGACACTATCCCCAAATAGTTTTATTTTCTCTCTTGAGTTCTCTCAAAAAATGGATTCAGCACATTAGCATTGTAGTTAATATTCTAATTAATAATCAACTGAACAACATTTCTAAAACAAAAGCCAAGCTAACCCTCCCTCTGACGAAGTCACTTCAGACAAATATTTCATTGACCCTGACTGTGACCTATTCATTTCACCATTGCTTTGTGTCAGCTGTGCCGTCTCGGGTCTTTCCGGCAGAAATGTGACCGGTCAGCTGACGGCCGCCTGGACCACGGGGAGATTGAGGTCTTCTGCAGGGAGTTGTTACGGAGACCGGAGCTGGACACCGTGTTCATCCGCTACTCTGCAAATGGCTGTGTACTTTCCACCGTGGACCTGAGGGACTTCTTGATGGACCAGGGGGAGGACGCTTCACTCATCCATGCCCAAAGCCTCATCCTCACATATGAACTGAATGAGTGGGGTATGAAGCTGAGCAACAATACGCTGAAATATAAAACTACTTTGATTGAAAAAATCATCCAGAGAAGAGCAAACTCAATTTAAAAAATGTGATTGCTCAGTAATGACATGTGCAACATGAACCGCTTGTGCTCAACTTGTGTGTTTGTGTGTTTGCCCGGTCCAGCCCAGAAGAACCAGTTCATGACGCCCAATGGCTTCACCATGTACATGCTGTCTAAGGAGAACTGTGTCTTCAACCCGGAACACGCACGCGTTTACCAGGACATGACACGCCCCCTGGCACACTACTTCATCTCCTCCTCCCACAACACATACCTCACCAAGGACCAGCTGACCGGGGACAGCAGCACTGAGCCATACATCCGGTAAGAAACGGCGGCTCTCAGCGAGCTCGCGGTAAACGAGTGGCGTGCTCCCTCATGACGCTGTTTGGCCTCAGGGCTCTGAGTCACGGCTGCCGCTGTGTGGAGCTGGACTGCTGGGATGGCGATAAAGGAGAGCCGGTCATCTACCACGGACACACGCTCACCTCCAAGATACCGTTCGTGGAGGTCATCCAGGTCGTCAATGAGTACGCCTTTAAAGTGAGGACAGAGTTCACGGCGGGACCACTCAGGTGGCAGATGCACGCTTGGTTTGATCCCCACTTGCCTTCGCCCTCTGCTCCCAGGCATCTCCGTACCCTCTGATCCTGTCGCTGGAGAACCACTGCTCTGTGGAGCAGCAGACGGTCATGGCTCAACACCTGCAATGCATCCTGGGAGACAAGCTCCTCACCAAGCCTCTCGGGGGTCTGGATGCCCACAGCCTGCCCTCTCCGGAGGTAGGTCAACATATTACGATGACTGTCATGGTCCAGCAAACTGCTACGTGTACGTGTGTGTGTGTGTGTGTGTGTGCAGGACCTGAGAGGGAAAATCCTGGTGAAAGGAAAGAAGGAGCAGGTGGTGGGTGAGGGCTCGTCGAGCGCTTCAGACCTCAGCTCCTCGGATGAGGAGGCCAGCAGGGCCGAAGGCAAACACCCCTCCAGAAAAGGGGACCCTAAGGTGTGTGTGTGTGTTTATTTTAGTCACTGGTTTGTCTGATTGTGTGTGAGCAGGGTTACACAAAAACGACTGAGTGGTGCTGTAGTTGGGAAAAGACGGTGACGGGTTTCTCTCTCTGTGTGTGTGTGTGTGTGTAGCCAACTGTGTCTAAGCTCAGTCGCGAGCTGTCAGACTTGGTCGTATACACCCAAAGTGTTTCATTTAAAAGCTTTGAACACGCTGCCAGGAGCCCAGCGACGGAACTGTCCTCCTTCTCTGAGAGTGAAGCTCTGAGACACATCAAGGACTCAGGTATGACGTGTGTGTGTGTGTGTGTGTGTGTGTGTGTGTTAACCCTGAGCCTACCTGAGGTCCTTGTCTCTGTCCTTGGCGTGCAGGGATGCATTTTGTGCGTCACAACAGTCACCAGCTCAGCAGGATCTACCCCTCAGGTCAGCGCCTCCAGTCGTCCAACTACAACCCTGTGGAGATGTGGAACGGAGGCTGTCAGATCGGTGAGGGGGTCACCTCAGGTTCTTCCCTGGTTAACCCAAGCAGACAGACGCTAACCTCCATTACTCACTGTGCTGCAGTGGCTCTGAACTTCCAGACCCCTGGAGAGCAGATGGACCTGAACCAGGGGAGGTTCCTGCAGAACGGCCAGAGCGGCTACATCCTGAAGCCTCCCTTCATGTACCGGCCCGGCACCACCTTCAACCCGGAGAACGTTGGTGGAGGCCCCGGCCACAGCCCCGTGCTGTTCACCGTCCGGGTAAGACAGTTCCAACATTTTCACTCAGTGAATAGATCATGGAAAGAGTTTCTCGTTCAAACACAAACTACACTTAAAAACGTTCGATTCTGTACCGACGGTTTCTTTTTTAATGGCAGGTCATCTCGGCGCAGCAGCTTCCCAAACCAGAGTGGGACAAGCCCAGCTCCATCGTGGACCCTCACGTGTGGGTGGAGATTCATGGCGCTCCCATCGACAACAACAAGAAGAAGACTCATCACGTCGACAACAATGGTAACCTTTCTCTAAATCAAACGTGGATTTGAGAGATTAAAATAAGAAATCAATTCATACGCTACCGTTCAAACGTTTGGGTGAAAAGCACAGTTAGAGAAAGCTAGAGAGGAAAAACGTAAATACAATCATGATTTCAAACCAAAGCGTGAAAGTGTCTCTTTGTCTCAGGCTTTAACCCGCGGTGGGACTGCACGTTCACCTTCACCGTCCACGCCCCTGACCTGGCCCTGGTTCGCTTCCTGGTGGAGGACCATGACTACACGTCCAGCAATGACTTCCTGGGCCAGTACACGCTGCCCTTCAGCAGCCTGCGCACAGGTGCGGGGACCGGCAGCAGAGTCACACCCTGGTCCAACATGGCGGCTCTAACAAAGGCTTCTCTCTGACCTCTGCAGGCTATCGCCACGTGCGGCTGCTGAAGCTGGACGGCTCCACCCTCTCTCCCGCCTCGCTCTTCGTCCACGTCACGGTCGGCCCCTGTGAGAGCAGCCCCAGCAAACCCTCAGCCAAATCCCCGGCCAGGTCACCGACCAAGTCATCAGCCAAGGGCCCCTAAGCCCCGCCCTCCGTCCAGGCCCAACGCCGCCAGGGGAGGAGATGAAATAACTTGTTATTAAATATGCAGCATGCGAGAGGAGCGTGTTGGTGAGCAGTATTTGAAATTTGCAGCGAGGACAGTAAAGGTCCCACATCTCACCAAACACATCCAGTTTTAATCAAAACGATCAGGGATGGAAGCAACGAACCAAAGGTCAGATCTAGTAGTTGCTAGTTTGCTAATTTGTGATTTTTGAAGCAGGACCGCCAAACGTAACGTCCGCCTGCATGACAGGACCTCTGGGTTCACAGCACCAAAGCGTGGGGCCACGTTATGTCTTGAAACTTTGTCTTTCTCTCATCCTTTATAATTTATTCTATATTTATCTTATCTTTTTTACAGCCGGTTGGAACAGAAACGCCTGCTGGTGTGTGACTTAACGTTTACTCCTAATTAAATAAGACTTCCGTCCTGTATGGAGTGTGACATAGTCACGTCCCTCACATGTGATCCACTGATGCGTCAGTATTTAGATTTCCAGTGAAACTTAACATCGTCTGACTTCAGATGGACTTTAAATCCCAGGTGACATTCCTCCAGCGGTGCAGCTTAGCGACAGCACCACCACAGGTCGCTCAGGGTTCAGAAGGTCATCGACCTCTTTGCTCGAGTGCAGCTCTCAGTAGGAATTCTAATCCATCAGGGTCAATGTCCACGAACCGTGTCCACATGCATTAAAGATGTTTTTATCTGTTTTAAAATCTTAATGATCGTCGTAGCTCTTGTTGCTGCTTGTCCGAGGCTTGCACAGAACTGATCCTTTTATAGCGTAGTTTTATATGATAGCATTAGCTCCCCTACGCCGTAGCAAGTGAGCAGATGCAGCTGCTGCCTGACTGTGAGCTTCTTAGACCAGACCTATGCAGACCTAGTTAGACAGCTTAGCCAGTGTTTCCTCAGTGTTCGGGGACGTCGTGTCTCCACAGTGATGATCCCTGTTATACCAGTATGTTGTTAGAGTAATATGCAATATTAATAATGTCACGCTGTCTTTACTTCATAAAGAATCCTTGGACTTGAAGCAGCTTTCAATCAGCACTGGGTCTGATCACAAGCGTGACCCGCGCGACACCAAAGCTCCATTCAAAACTATTTACCGCTCAACATGTGCTCACTCAGCAGGGGTCAGCAGGGCCATGAGGGGCTGAGTGACAGACCTCACTCACTAATCAACAATTAATGAACTGTTGAAATTAGAACTGGAGCTGTTGCCAGTATGCATCAAGCCAAATCTGCACTTACTCTCTTACATGTATGAAGTACTGAAGGTGAAAGATAGATACTTGTGTTAGGATAATACGACAGAAGTTCATAGTTTGTTCTTGTCTTGTGTGTCTTTGCTGCTGCAGCTGTTTGCTGGTATTATTTCTGTGATCTCATGAACCGACTGAAGGACCTCACGATATCAGACGCACGCCAGCTTTTAAGCCACCAGTCAAGTGACGCGTTTATTACTGACATGTATTTTACAACGTAAAAATAAAAGTGGAATACTGGCGTTGCATTTTCTTGTGTGGTCGCTCTCTGATCTGATATTTTTATGTAATTGTCCAAGGTGATCTCAATACTCTGACATCATTGATGACCACATATTTTCCCATCGTGTTGTGGAACATTATCTGGACGTCACCATCTTGTAAATAAAAGAACAGCTTTATTAACGTGACAATCAATATACAAACCAATTTGCCAAAAGTCCCGAACATAGGAAATTTAAAAAAATACAAAATATACATTTGTGTGTCTTGAGAACAACTGTCCACCCTCGTCCATCCACCCAGTGATTAGAAAGGGGAGGGGGGGCGTGGTCATGTACAGAGTGAAGTGCATGCTTTGTTTTGAACCAAACAGTAGAACAGTAGAGTACATGTACACCGGTGAGGGCAGAGCATTCCCCTGGGTCGTATTCATGCAGCAAAGACCACGTTGTTTGTCACGGAACAACTGATCAAGTTTAAACAAACAGAAACGGTTTTCTTGCATCGTCATGTTTGTCTCACAGTCACCAGCAGTGGACTCATGCCAGTCCACGTCCACGAGTACTTGCACTGTAAAAACGTGTAGTTGTACCTGTCCACACACACACAGCCCCACTTGGAGGGACAACTTAAAATATCATTTGTAGCCAGGGAATAATTACAACAGCGGAAGTCCCAAAGTCCCAAACAAACAAACAAACAAACAAAAAAAAATCATTAAAAAAAACCTCTAAAATTTTATATTTAAAAAAATAAATATTTCCTGTGAACTGTTTATTCATATTCTCTGCAATTTTAATTCCAAACCCTTTGCCACGCAGCCAGAAAATTAATTCTAGTAAGGAAATGCAAATTTCTACTTTGTTTTAAGATAAAATCAAATAAATCAAATAATGAAGAGATCCCAGTGAAAAGAAAAGCGACCTTGGTGTCCTTGACCTCCTACAGGTGGTCAACAGTCCAGACTGAACAGACGCCAGCGGGCCCCCGGGGGCCACTCATCATTTAACGGGCTGCTCAGAAAAAGCTGGGGTTTTATTTCAGGGAATAATATCTTTTAAAAACTGAGGTAAACTTGTGACACCTAATATGGAAAAATCCTTTCATTCCAGCATAATAAGTGTTTTTTTTTTTTTTTTTTTTCAAGAAAAGGAAAACTATTTTACAGGAAATAGACTTGACGTATGACACAGTACTGTTGTCAGGATATTATACATTGATCACTTGGGGGGGGGGCACTGATGGAATGAAACCTTCCTTATTCCATGAGTGTAGAAACAGCTGGTGTGCTAGTGTGTGACCAGTAAACACTGCAACAGCACCGCAGGAGACGACGGCGGGCTGAGTGATACAGACGTCTGCTGCCGAGGGGCCACGAGAGCTGGATTCATTCATTCCAGAGGGGAATGTGGGGGGGGGGGACACGGCGTTTCAGTACTGATGTACTCTGCTATACCCTGCGCTTCGATTTCCTGTGCAGGGCTTGAAGTGAGAGAACACGGTCTTGAGGAAGAAGGAAACGTCAAACAGAGGAAAATCCTGATCGGAGGAGTCACGGGTCAAATGTCAAATGCGTGGCGATAGAAAGAGGCGGCAGAGGAAGGCAACGGAACGAGACGAAGCACCTTTCAGACGAGCGTGGCGCGGCGGGGCCCCTACGGGTGGGACGCCACGGGGACACACTGCGACATGCTGGCACGTGGCTCAGGTCTACACATATTTATACTTCAATAAACTGCTAGTGTGTCTGCTCCTATTCCACTCTCAACCCCTCATGGTAGTTACAGCAGTAGGACATCGCAGTCACTCACACACGCTAATGTTTTGGTTACGAGACACGAGGACAGAACCTCGTCGGTCTTCACTCCGGTGGACGAGTGGCGATTTAAAATGTGTCTCAAAGGCAGAAATGCATCGATCCAGAAACTTCCAGATCCCAAAGTTGTTTCCAAAAAGTCCTTCAAATCCTTTACTGTGATATGATGTGAAATATACAGAGAAATAACGATTCATTGGTAAATATTAGGATCTGACACGTAGGTGGCGTTCTCAAGTTTCAGGATCAGTTTTCTTCTTGGTCTGAATTGAGATCAGTTGACAGTTGACATGAAGTCAAACTGGAAACACTTTGGAATCTGGAACATTCCCAGAGACGAGAAGGGACCATTCATTTGGTCTCTTAGAGGCGATAGTGAGGAAGAGCAGCACATTCTCCGGAACATTCCTCATGCCTTTGAGATCGACTAGAAGCAGAGTCTCTGTGTGTTCTGTGTCCAGTGGCGCTGACGTCTGTGAACGTGTCCTTTACCTGCTCTCCAGGACGAGTGGATGGTTGACCTCTGCTCCACCTGAGGGCTGCAGCGATGGAGGAGGAGCCATCAGAACGGCGAGTTCATTCCCAGCTTGGTTTCAAACTGAAGCTTCTGTCTCTTCTGGTAGCGAACCCGCACCCTGGAAGGGACAAACCGGAGCTTGTGACACAACCTGCTGAACATCATGACACATCCCTGTTACGTCGTCTCCTTCTCTGACTGGCGATCGAGCTCCGTACCTTATCTCGTGGAGCTTCACCACCTCGTTGACCACCACCACCAGCAGCGGCGACAGAGACACCAGCACCCAGGCCAGCAGCGGGATGTCCCCCAGGTTAAAGGTCAGGGAGCTGCTCCGGTCGCGCCACAGCTGGTAGTCCACCGAGGCCTGAACGATCTGGCTGAGCAGACTGGAGGGAGAGAGAGGGGCGGCGCAGCTCTTAAAGGGATATTCTGCAGCAACAACATCACGTGAAATACGTTGGGTGTAGTAACTCACACCACAGGGACAGTGAGACACCACCAGGTGTTGCTGAACGGACTCTTCCTCCACAGAGGCTGAGAGCGGTGGACGTAGCTGAGGGAGATCACGGCTGGAGGACGGGAGACACAGTGAGATCTAATCACACACATCTAATCACACAGAGCACACAGTGTGACCTCAAGTACTAAATCACAGTGGCGCTAAGGAGATGCTACCTACCTGTGTGTAAGACGAGGAACCCTGCCATGACCTTCTGAGCGAGCAGCAGGCTGTTGGACAGCTCCCCGAACCACTGAGGAGCCTCGGCTGACGAGCTGCAAGAGGTCGACCCACTGAGTCGTCAGTTTCATGGAGATGTGCGAGCTCTGTCTCTTGGAGCATTTGGAGATCGAGCCGCTCTCACCTGGCTGTGAAGATGTGAAGGCAGCTGACCGTGGTGTTCTCAGCTAAGCTGAGGTTGCTGCTTCTGAGGCAAACCTCCTGCAGCGTGAAGCCAAAGGCCAGCAGGTAGGCACACACCGTCAGCCCGAACTTCAGCAGGAAGCAGCCAAGGAAGTAGTTCTGGGTCTGTTCAAAGTCGACAACATGATCAGAGTGTGAACACTACCAATACTGTAACAACATGCACACATGGTTGGGTTTAAAAACACCTTTCTTGGAATGGCGTCTAGGTTCTTCCCCGTGGCGACCGCCATGACGGAGCAGTCTGGAGGTTTCCCCAGCAGTGACACACTGTCAACACAGCACAGATGAACCAGGACCAGTCATTGCTGTGACATTCTGTGAGTGTGTGTGTGTGTGTGTGTGTGTGTACCTTAGAAGCGGGCAGCTGAAGCAGGACAGCCACAGGATGTCAGTGGTGTTCATTGGAGGAGGAAGCTGAGCAAGACAGGCCAAGAACTACAGACAACACCAGATATCAGTAAACTGCAGGAGATGGAACAGTCCAAGGCTGAAAAAGCAGCGTTTGCTCCATTGTTCTGAAATCACCACTATGAATCAAACACAGTCGAGCACAGCTCTCTCTCACCTGGATGACGACCAGACTGAGCTGGCACTGGAGCAGGAAAAGGAAACATTTGCGGATGCCGTAGGTCGTGTGTCGCGCCTGGAGCACATTCACCCGGAGGGAGAACCATGAACAACATCAGAGATAGTATGTAGTCACTGGTGGGAGTGCACGTGTGCATGCGTGTGCGTCTCACCTGCTCTATGAGCTTGATCATGCTGACGCTCTCTCCTTGGTGGAAGGTGACGGAGCAGCCCAGACTGTTGAGTTGTCCCGAGAGCCTCAGAGGAGACAGGCCTTCGACTTCTCCGTTGAACCCTCCTCCCGTGGCGTAGCCAAACGTTTCCCATGAGCACTGAGACGGGTACAGAGGGTCCAGAGCGATGCTGCGGAGGAAAGGTCAAACATGGGCCCATCTATGACCCCTTTCATTATTTCAGCACAAGAGAAGCGTGTTAAAGAGTGTTTACCTGAGATCGCTCTGTAAGAACAGACAGCTGTTGCGGAAGTTGGCGGCGCTTCCCAGACAACACGTCACCTCCCTGTTCTCCTGCATGATCTTCATCATCTCACACATGGCTGTGAAGGAAGCACCAGCGTTTTCATTACGCCAAGTGTTTCTGGCAGTACACGATAACAGGAGGAGTACTCACTCTCAGGGGTGCAGTCAGTAAAGAGCGGCACCAAAAGAGGCACATTATCGATGTTCTTCAAATGAGGACGGACCTGGTGGATACCACGAGGTAGCTTGGCCTGGCAGAGACAAAGCAGCAACAGGCTGAAACGAGACTCACCACCCGGCAGTTGTCTTCCTCCACCACCCAGTTGTAGTTAACTTCTATGTCCAGAAGTAAAACACGTGTGATGAAGACAGGAAGCACATTTGTGGAAGCTCTTCAAAAACAAACATGGTACCCTGTTGCAGTCCTCCAGGAAGCTGGGCACATCACTGTCTGTGGGCTGGAAGCTGGCCAGGTCGGAGTGGGCTTCCTCCTCTGGCAGCAGCAGACCCTCGGCCTCGTCCCGAGAATCTGTGACACAAGAAGCAAGTTGATTAACCTTCACGGATTTATTGTGGCCTCAAGAACTCATGAGGCGTCACATTCAAGAGTTGGACTCAGTTTGAACAAATTCCCTTATGGCGATGTGGAAAATACACAACTCAAAGAAAGAAGCTCAAAGCTGAATTTGAAACAAATAAATATTACAAATGTATCAGGGTGTTTGTGAAAAAACAGCATACTGGTAAAAGGTGCTACCTTGGTTCAGGTCTTCATGCAGGGAGCCATGAATGGGGCTGGACGGAGCTCCGTCACAGGGACTGTCTCCGTTTGGAGTCAGAGAGATGTGACAGTTCCAGCCCGTCTCTAAACCCATCTTCTCAGCAAATACCTGCACGGACACAAACACACACAAAGATGTTGACTTTATTATGAGACTGATGTATTCACAAGACACCATCACGGACAGAAACTAGATTCTTAAAAAACGTTCCATGGTTTTTTTTTGGGTTCACCTTGCTGCGGAGCTCATCCTCCATGGAGAAGTAAACAAAGCGGATGCAGGCGGTGACCAAGGCATCGATGAGGCGAACCGTGTCGAGCCTCGCCTGGAACTGAGACGACACCATTCCCATGAAGATCTGACCACTCAGGGCCTGGACGCAGTCCTCGCGCTCCACCCCCTCACCGATCCCCTCTGCAGGCGAGAGGAGCAAAGATAAAAACAGAGCAGTAATAGCTAGAGAGGCACATCATTACCTTCCGCACCCTGACGCGTACCGTCTGAGCTCCAGCTGTTCCTGTACGAGCTGTGTTTGATGGGGGTGGTGGAGGGCAGTTCCACGCCAGAGAAGAGGGAGGGGCCGGGGGCCAACTCCACGCACTTCCCACTCAGCTGGCTGGACAGGGACACTTGCATGGGTTTGTAGGCAAAGGCTGAGCAGTAACCTGACAAACAGGCACGTTGGTAGAAGTCCAGGACCTTTTTTCTGTGACACACAACACAGTTTCCAGCAAGATGTTAGTCACCCACTCAGCTGCCTGTACGTCCGATCAGAGGCAACACCATCCAACCCAACAGCTCCATGGTGCTAAAGCCATTTCAGACAGGCTGTGTTACAGCGTTGGAGGATGTTGGTTGTGGTGCCATCCTGTGTATTTTGTTATTTTAATGACTCTAGATATAGATGGATAGATACTGTATAGATGTTGGTTCTAAGCTCCAGGGAGGACCCTTCAGTGATCATTGATGACAGTGAGTGATGAGTGACTGCACCTGTCTGAACCTGATAAAGGGTAGATATCAGTCCCATCCCAGAAGTCAGTGCAGGCCTCCAAGATGAGGTCAGCTGAGCCATGTGACAGCATCTGGACATTGTCTACAACAGAGAGCGCAACAGCATTGGCCTCAAGCAGCACGATGAAAGCAAACACACTGCGCACTGAAGTGTGTGTGGACTCACGCGAGGAGGAGTCCCTCACAAACAGGGAGATGAGGTGAGACATGGGAGGCTGGCGTTTGGTGAAGTAATGGAGGTGGCGGGAGGTAAACTCTTTGGTTTTCTCTCCAGTTGGCAGCTGGTACAGAGCCAAGTGGTTCTCCTGCTTGAACAGCTCCCTGGCACCAGGAGTGAAGCCTGACACACAAAGGGCACTGAGTTACTGCACACCAGAGTGCATTTCAGACTAATGTCATGTCTAGGACTCACCTATGAGCCTGGAGAGCTCACACAGCCCCCAGGGAACGTAGACGGGCAGCACGGTGCCGTGGCTCTCCTGCAGGGCCAGGTTGGACAGGTGGTCGGAGAAGCGGCAGAGCTGCTGGGTGACGCTGACGTTGCAGAGGTTCAGCATGATGTTGAGGCCCAGCGGCTTGAGGGAGGGCAGGTGGCACTGCCAGGAGAGGTCATCGAACTGGATGCTGGCCGGGTTCTGCTGGTCCTGCGAGAGGCTCAGCATCTCCAGGTGGTAGTCGCACACAAAGTCCTCGGCCTCGGCCTCCGGGCAGCCCATTGCAAAGTCCTGAGAGAAAATGAAATGAGAAGACATCATCTACTGATTTAGTCATTGTGTTTCTACCTTCACAACAAATTCATGTCCTTATTTTTTTTTACCAGGGCTTGGTTGTCCTCGCCTCCCTCCGTGTCGTGGCTGAAGCTAACGTTGGATCCGGAGTGGTGTTTGGTTCGGCTGTGTGGGGGCTGGCAGGAACGCCGGAGCCGGAGAGTGTCGGACGAGCAAATGGTGTCATGTGAGGTCTCGCTCAGCTCGGGCCCCTCCCCTAGCTGAGCGGAGGACTCCGCAGGAAGACAGAGCAAGGCCTGCCCCTCCCCCACCTGCACAGCCATCACACCCAGCCATTCACGATCGTGCAAAATGATTCAAACCCTCTGCTTTGCCTCATCCCTCATACCTCATCCCTGTCATCCTCCGTCTCCGCTCGGCAGTAGGAGTTGACGGACAGGTCGTCTCTGAGATCGTCCTGGCTGTTGTGAGGAGGTTCAACGCGTCCACTGAAGAACAGCACGGTCTCCGGACTGGGGTTAGGCCATGACAGAATACCCTGTTTGTCCACACAACACAGCACCTACACACACACACACACAGACGATGTACAACTTCAAACGCACACTGAACCCTCTGAGTAGTACTTCATCTCCTTCTGAGGGGAAGCGTCAGTATCTTACCAACAACATTCCATCATTTCAATACATTTCTATGAGCAGACTAAAGTACTATCAGGAGTAACACTCACAGTGACAGAGCCTAGCGTGTGTAGGAGGCTGGAAGTGTAGCACAGTGTCTGGGACTCTCCCTTCAGGACGCGGACCAGGTGTCTCCACACACAGCGCAGCATCTCCTGCACCAACACGCAGACAACAGGTCAGAGGACAGATTCTACATCAGTGAATAAATGAACAGCTATGACCAACAGGACGGTCATGATAAAGACGTGAACGGAGCAGTGTGCTTGAAGTGACAGGGAAGAAGCTAACAGCACTAACACAGACACGTGAGCTCATCAGCTTTGTGACTGGGCGACAAAGAAAAGGCACAAAGCTTCTACACGGCAGAGCTAGAACAAGAACAAGCAGCAGCATTTTTGTGTCTGTGACAAATCACTCCTGCAGATTTGGACTCTTTTTGGGTGAAATCCATTGTTCTGATTGAGCAGGGAGACAAACAATCCCAGTCATAAGACTTTGGTCAAACTGCCTTCAGCCACTATCCACTTCCTCTAACACATTCTAACAGAAATTATTCAATCTTTTGACCAATGTAGAACATATTCAAATTGTGAACGTGACTGGAGTGACTGCGCCCATCCTGAAACATAAAGATTGATGTGACTGGCGAACAAACAGACAGATGCGACTTCAAGGTTGAAAAGTTACAGATAAAAAAATCTGTTCCAAATCCAAAGCGCCCAAAATACTTGCCTCTCAGCCAGAAGCCTAGATACATATCAAGGAAAAACACAGACAGATTCCGAGGACAGGCCCATATTGGGGCTCATTTTCAGTCATGCAGTGGAGGCAGACAGGCAGAGGTGGAAGCTCATGGACAAATTCAAGCGTAATCTCTTCTCTAGATCTGACTGTGGCTGTGAGGTCATCTGGAGCCAGAGCCAGAAAAACAAACTGCTGGTTTCAGATCAGCGAGGACTGCTGATTTGTTTCTTTGAGACCCACCGCCCAGCCACCACGAGAAGGCAATGGCGGCCTTTAGGGATAAGCCGTGGAAGGTGGAGGAGGCAGATGTTATCTATGAGATGAGTAAATGTTCACCGATGCAGGATTGATGGTCAAAAAAAAAAAACAAGAGCAGAGGAAATAACTTGATGCACACAGAAACCTAAGTGCTCATACTGAAGCAAAAATCAAACATGGAGGATCATGGCGGTGATTCCTGAATCAGAAGATGCCCATGAAACTGAGGGTGTGATTCAAGGTGCAGGGTGAGGAGGGTGGCGGTGGGAGACTGATGAGTGCTGTGTGCTGCTTGACAGAAACTGCTTTCAGACATGCACTGAAGGCCGGACTTTCTCCTGGAGTTCTCCAGAAGGGGCAAATGTCCCCGCCGGCCGCTCCGGACATTTTCCAGAGGTGTTTCCATCCAGCCACATGGAAAAATGTCCAGGTGAGTCCATGTGAGAAGGAAAACTTCTGAAAAATTCACAGTGAGCCAGCGAGTGACAGAGAGAAAAGAAATATCTGCCGTTCAGGTCACGTCCTGCCTCGTGCACGCCCGACCCCGACGCCGTCCCCCGCCTGAATAACGGGAGCATTTTGTCTTCTGACCCAGACGTCTCCTGCTGCGTTCTACATACAAGGCAATGTCCCACAGGTCATGTCTGAAAACAGCTTTGGGAGTTGCAAAGGGGCGAGGACAGAAGGGATCAAGTGGAGTTGGGAGCCAAGCAAGTGGAGGAGGGGAGAGAGGGAGTGAGACAGCGAGAGGTTATACCTGGGAGGAAACCACTTCGGTGTAGCTGCTTAGAGTGTCCTCAGAGAACTTAGCAAGCTGGGGCAAGAGAAGAGTCTAGTTAAAACCCAGAGGGAGGCCCTCGCTGTGTCTCCTCTGTGTGTGTGTGTGTGTGTGTGTGTAAGGGTTAGACAGAATTCCTATGAATTTTCTACTAATTGCTGTGCACGATCCTGCATTACTGCCACCTGCTGGACGGAGTCATACTTGCTGTGAACGGACGGGTCAGGAAAAACCTGACCTCCTTTAAATTCCTTTGAAAAATAACTGAAGTCCAAAGAAATGCCACTAGGTGAAATCAGGTTTAGTGCAATGACACAACAGGAACGAGCGCTGATAACGGGACACACAGATGCTCAACAACGTCCAGTGACACGTTCAGCGTGTCTTGGGTGAGGATGCTCATGGTCTGACACAATCTGGTGACCTGATGAATGGCACCATTTTTACTTTTGCAGGATAAATGTAATTTGTAAATTATTACATTATATATATATATTCAGTATTTTATTATTGTTCAACATAATGCAGGTGGGCTACTGACTAGCGGTATGGACCTTGTCATTAGGATTTAAACTAAGGTATCAGTGTGTGTGTGTCTAGATACGGGCTCATACTCACAACCACAAAACCCCATATTAGCACCTGAAGCTCACATCAGCGCACATCAGAGGACGAGAGCTCAGCGTTACAGCGTTCATCACTCACCAGACCAGCTGGAGACACCCGGTTGAACTCTGCGAGGACCCTGGCCTCCCCGAAGGCGTTCACCAGCACCCACATGACGGGGAAGAGCAGCGGCAAGATGGGAAGAACCCCCATCAACTGCAAACACAGTGCCACACGTTTAACACCACTAAATATCTTGTGTATTGTGAGACTATAAGCAGTATCTATAGCCATCAATAATGAATCATTCAGACTGGCTGATGTTTGTACAACGCGCTTGGGTGCACAGTCTCTGTACCTGAAGTTGGAAGAAGTTGTAGCAGGCCGGGGTGAGGCTGGGCGTGTCACAAAAAAAGCGGACTGTGTTCACGAGCAGGAACGCCACCTGAGAGGCACAGACCATCACGCTCATGAGGTTAGGGTGGCACGGGTGGCATTCACGTGGTCACTGCTCATTGGCTCACCAGCACCACAGGGGAGACGATCTTGGTGATGACCGACTGCACTGTGAACCGCTCGTTATCGAGAACTGTGATGGGCCGAGACAGCGCCAGCTCCAAACTGCTCCTGTTGAAAACACAGAAAGATAATGGGACGAAAATCTGGTTAATTTGCTTCTATACTCCGTCTCGTCTCAGAGCTCATTTCAGTACATGGAGACATGTCTGGACAAGCCTGGACCGAGCGCCCTACCTGACTGTGTCCAGCACAGGAGTCCGGACCACTCTGAAGAGGCGGTGTTGCTGGGGGTTCTGGGGTCCTCTCTTCTCATTGGCTCGTGGGGAAGGAGGGGGTGAGAATGGGGGAAACAGATCTCCCGGCTCCAACACAATGTGCTCATCATCCTGAGGAAGGCAGGAACAGTTTAACACATGTGGAACGTATATCACTTGATGAGGAGGAGTCAGGTGATTAGGCTGATAGGTGAACTCCCATGATGCTCTGTTAACTGGCTGTCAGCACACACATCCAAATACTTGATCAATAACTAATAATAAATGTTTCTGAATAGAGAGAATGGCTGAGGGACTAGTTAATATAACCTGGAGGTGTAATTTCACATCAAGCCAGCAGAGGGAGCTGTGAGTGGTGCTGGAGTTCATTCGAGTTCATGCTCTCCTCGTCACTGGTAAAAGAAGGTCTCACTATGTGCATCTCCTCACCTTGATGCCTCTGAGTGACACAAACGCCTCCTGTCCAGGCCTCAGAGCGATGATGTCTCCTTCCACCAGCAGACTCACGGGCAGGTTGACCAGCTGCGAGTCCCGGAACGTCCAGTGAAGGGACCACGAAGGAGACGACGGCGTGTAGAGGTCAGGGTACAGTGACACGGACCACCGCACGTCCCCCACACACCCCGACAGATAGTCTGGAATGCAGAGAAAGAACGGAGCTACGGTTCAGATATCAGAACCAACCAGTAATGACGACACAACAAATAAAGCAGTACTCGCAGTTACAAACTTAAATATGGGCTAATAATCATTCTGAGGTTTGCCACTGATCCATGTTTAGGGAAAAACAGTGACAGTAAATCAATATGATCTTTTCAGTCGCCATAATCCTCCACGCGCAACACGCCTGACTCACCGCTGAGCTGAGTTATTATGCCCTTGAGGCGCCGAACCATCTCAGTCCGCTTCAGCCTCTCCTGACGTCCGACCAGCAGCAGGTTCAGCACGAAGAGGAGGAGCAGGGCCGCGGCGTTCACCAGCTCGATACCGGAGCTGCGGAGACAAAACGCACAATGACGCCTTAACGTGCAACAAATTGAGCCGTTCCAAAGTATTACAGTTCCATGGAGGAGAGGTCACCCACCTGCCCTTTGGCTGGCTACCATAGCAACACACGAGCCCCAACACCACCAGCAGAGTGAGGGCAGCTCCAGACCAGTGGAGGCAGGAGTGGCGGTTGCCATGGTAAAGGAAGCTACTCAGCCACTTCTCCTATGAAAACATGACGAAAAGCTTGATCAAATCTGGTGTTAACGACATTTGGCTTTGATTTGAAGAACCAGCAAGGAACCCCGTGTGTGTGTGTGTGTGTGTGTGAGACGTATACCTGTGCAGAGGTGCGTCTGTGTGCAGCCCTCTGGTGCTGCTCCAGTAAGCTGCTGAGCTGGTCTCTGAGCTTGGCCAGAGCCTGGCCAGTGGACAGGCCCAAGGCAACAGCATCCTCCTCCTGCAGCAACACAGTGGACAGCCCCTTCATCAGTCTGTGAATACTACTACCAAATACTACATCTGACCATAGATCCCTACAAATACGTCTTTCCAAGCTGAATAATCTCGTGAATATTTATAATGATTATAATGTAAATATATCCCATGCTTACACAATATAGCTGTGGCTGTGCCAACAGGGCATGAATCATTTATAATAGAAATAGAAACAGAGCCTTTTCCGATGCCGATGGGAAAGTAACCTTTTCCCACACTCCATGTGCACAAAGAGCCCACATACACACACACACACTGAGATACACAAATATGAAATCACACCAGAGGGATTCTGCTTTCAGGCGGTGCATCCCACACAGCCGAGCTAAAAATATCTCCTCATCTCCTCCCCTGAGCAACAATGCCTCAACCAAAAGATCCTCCAGACGTGCGTCAATGCGCAGAGAGGCGAGGAGGCGCAGCAGGTCTGCAATCTGGGGAGGTTCCGTATTAACTGTGGAGGCTCAGCAGTTAATCACCCACACAAACAACAGTTCTGCTGCGCTTGTTTCCCCACTGAGGGGAACGTGCTCAGCCACAGCCTGAACGGGGGGAAACAAGCGAGAGACAACTTACGCGGCTCTTCCACAGCCAGATCCCCTCTCTCATCTTCACCACGATGACGACGACTGCCCTTCCTTAAAAATGAGCTACACCGCCGCCGTGCCACATGATGACAATTATTACACTGCGGTAACAAGTTCTCAACAGCCAACTAACTGGGGACGGTGATGCTGCAAAACCTCGCCTCCCTTTGGTCGCTGCAGAAAACAAGAGCCCAGCGTCAGCGCGCCGCTCGCTGCCAGCTGGACTTTAATTCAGAAATGCCCCCGGCTGGCCGTCTCTCTGGCAGCGACCAGGTCTCGTTCAGCTCATTTCCATTCGGGGGGGCGGGTTCATAATAGAGGGAGGATGAGAAGCTGTTTTGATGTGAGGAACCAGGCCAACCAGGGCCAGTTGAACCCTGTTGGCCTTTTCATTCTCTGCAGCTTAGCGTGTCCCTGCAATGAAGCAGGCATACGTACGTTTGTATTGATCTGGCTGCAGCGCTGCTCACCCCACAGACGCCAGTCAAGTATTTTCAGGTCTCTAAAACGTGTGTGCAAAAGTTAACTGAGGCCTTGTTTTCTATTACGTGTCTATGCAGTACAAATGAAACCGTCAGGGCAGAAAGTGGTTAAAACTAGTTAGATTTCAACCTGCAGTTACTCACACATTTAAGGTCGGTAAATAACTGACGGAGGACTGACTGATGATGAGGAGGATGCTGAGGAAGCTGTGCTGTAGAGTGAGCTCACAGTTTGTCTCCTCGAGGGCTAGTTCAGTTTTCTGACTCGACTGTTACTCATGAATGTTGATATAACGCAACTCTGCACAGAGGTGGGAAGTCTGGAATAAAAGAGGATGTCAGTGGCAGCCATATTTCACCTCCTACTCTCGCTGTGTTTACCCAGCATCGCCTGGTTGTGAAACGCCGCTTTATGTTTGACTGAAGAGGTTTGACCTTTCCACCCTCACGGTGGCGAAACAACGCCTGAAATTCATAAAGGGCGACGGGAGTTCTCGTGAACCTGAAGAAAATGACACACTGAGGAGCATAAGGGAGAAACTCACTGGTACTTCCTGTTACATGATGTGCACACTTGTTTTGTACAATCAGGAAGTTCTACATGACTGAGCTGCAGCTTTGTTTTTGCACAGATTCATTATCTTGACCAGCACTCTTCTCCTTTTTAACCAATCAAAATCAGTTGATTTAAATACTAATTTCAACTTGTGACGTGGAACAAAGATTGAGATGAAACACGTTTTGTGCAGGTAGATTTGGACTACAATGATAAGATCAGCATTTGCAGATGTTTAGTTCATGGAACAACCTCTAACAATAGATAATAGAAAATCGAGGATGATGACAAAATGAACACCAACCAGAGTCCCAGGGCAACAACAGCATTGCCACATGCTGTGCTGAGCAACTCGACTCACCTGCTTCTTATCCTGCGGCTCCATGGCAACCACAACCACTCCACATGCTCCGCTCCTCGACCAGCCCTGTGCCACCTGGCAGACCCCGTCAAAGGCCGCGCGCTCCCTCTCAGCCCAGCGCCAGTGGAAGCCGGAGCTCGGGGAAGATGGAGACCCCACCCGGCAACACCTCCCCGCTTGTCTTTCCTGCCAGTGTGACAGGAGGCACACCCACACCTGCAGGGAGCGGTGGAGGAGCAGAGCACTTTGGGAGTTTTTGTTTGGAGGGTTAACCGGTTGTCGGGTGCAGCGCCTCGGTCGTCCTCACAGAGGTCTATGGATAAACCACAAAACACACAATTCAGTGAATAAGCATTTGGAATGACATCAATCTACACTGCAGGGTTTTACTTCCCATTTCTCCAATCCCACCTTAAAAAATAATTTGGATGAAACACAAACTTATAATGGGAAGAACGGCACGTTTATTATTGCTACAGCACTTCCTGGACGCCTCGACACACCACACACCAACCACCAGCTATCTACGAAGACAAATGACTTGCCTTGCGCCAGTGTGGCCCTTATGAGTGAAGCAAGTGCAGAGGACATTACTGGAGGGAATGAAGAAGAGAAAAACAGGAAGTGACATCATTGGCACGAGCAAAAAGAGGCCAAATGATGCGGGACAGATGCCGACTTTAATACGTTCTTGACCCATCTGGACAGATGCTTAGCTTGCATGTCATTTAATAAGTTTCCCGCTCGGACGTCAGTCACTGCACTCGCTGCTTTCCTGCTGCGTCTCAGTTCAACTAAAACCGTGTCATTCATTCTCATCACCGATGTCACAAAAATAAACAATAATAACTGTGTGAAATGTCCGTTTCATCTCTCGTCAACTAACCCAGGTGTGCACATGAGCAGAGGGAGGCTGAGGTGACAGCAGCAGAAGCACAAAGCACACTGAGGCCCTGAATCTGACACCGGGTCTGTTCGATCTGTCCACACATGCAGGTTCCTGTGGCACAAAAAAAAGTGAACTGAACTCCAGAGTCAGCAGTCTCCATTGGCAGAGGGCTGAGGGTGAGCAGCCAAACACAAAGACAGACGCTGACACCGGAGGGCGAGCAGGTGCACTGACTCCATCGCAAGACTGTCCACAGAGGACAGGTCCCACAGGTCCTGCAGGGGGACCAGACTCTCAAGTGTGGGCGGTGCAACTTGGAATTGATTCTACAAGTTTTCCATAACAATATATATTGTCCCCAAGTTGACGGATCGATCACAGCAGGACATCAGACGTGTCCATGTCCATTCAGGTGTCCCTGTCTTCCATGAGGGGATCAGCTGTTTCAGCACATGCCTGTTTGCCATGTTCACTGGATGTCAGGACATCACAGCGTTAAGGAGTGTCCCAGGGGTCTGGACCCATTAGCAGCGTTTTGTCCTGGGCAACTACACAACTACACACACGTTGATTGCTAACAACCATTAAACTGTTATTTCACACCAGCCGAGGGCTAGGTACGTTCCTGTAACACATGGAACGATGACAACACACCGGGGCTAACGCAGTGTCGATGCTGCCGCTCACTGTGTCTGTCCTCGCCGCTGAACGTCCCCTGTCCTTCATGTCAAAGACAGACGCGAACGCAACGGACGCCGCGGCCTGGCCACACTCACACACCCGAGTCTGCGAGTCTCACCTGTCCCCGTCCTTGGGCCGTCGTTGATATCCAGTGAGGGTCGGGCGTTTCCCCCCTTTCTCCCGCAGACACGGACGCACCGAGCTCAGGTCCGTCTCCGTGCAGCGGCCGCCATGTTGGGAGCGTTTCTGCCCCGAGCCGAGCGTACTGGGCGGCGATTGGACGGCTCCGCGGCGCTCTGGGATCTGATTGGCTCAGAGGGGAGTGGGCGGGCCCGTGTGTCAGCGTAGTGAGGTGGTTTTATTTTGAAATGGGAAGCCACAGATGTGTGAGGTTTAATTAGACCTGACGTAAATACAAACATACATATGTCTCATTCATTAATTAGTGGATTAATTTACTCAAGAGAAAATGTCATACTGTCACGCTGTCATTTACAAGACAGCAACCAAATCAGCACATTAACGTCAGAGGGAAAAAAAAAAAAGTTTCAGGGGGTTGTGAATTAACTTGCCACGTGCTGAATATAGTGAACTTGGATAACCATCGCAGGGTTAAATAAAAATAAAAATGTCAGAGCCAGGCCGTGACAGAATCCAGCCTCACAAAATAAAGTTGCATGCGCAATAGACCACAGGGTGCGTTACACTGGTTAATGGCGCCCTCTTGTGGTGATGCATCAGACTTGACAGTCCTACATGAGATGGGGGACACTGTCTTCTGACTCCATTATTGCACGCAGCGTCTTAACATCCGCGTTCAGTCCAAAGGCAGCTTGTCTCCAAACAAAGGTGGAGCTGTATTATTTTTAAAATAGCTGTGTAATTGTCCTCCATGTAACATAAAAAAAAAAAATCCAAACTAGAACACAGAGAACCATGGAAAGGTGTTTGGCATGTCACTGTTGTCCAGCAGAGGGAAGCAAAAGGCCTGCCAATGGACACCTAGGAAGACCAGAAGGTCTCTGTTTCGCACAACAGTTGTCGTGGGTGCATGAGCAAGCGCCGTTTACCCCCAGCATCAGCAGCTCTCACATTACATAACTGTGCACTTGCTTGACTGGTCCAGTCTTGGTCGGGGGTCGTGCACGGCCACCTCTGCTGCAGAGGCAATGGACCAGATTAAGCTGCGAAGCTTTTTATCCTCAAAAGGATTTCTGACTATCAGACGTGGTTTCACTCGGGGGCTTAAAGCAAACGGCGACACCATCGTGATCCTCACTGCTGTCCCTGTTTCTGGGGCAGCAGCTTAAAGGTCTGGATCATGAGTTCAGGCCTGTGGAATAATGTGAACAGATATCTTGGGTCGGTCCTTACTTTCTGAACCACATGCAGTGGGCTGCCTGAAGGTTAAGACTTGGTTTTAGAATTAGAATCAGGTTGACATTTAGTTGCAGGGTGTCTACCTCTCTGGCAGAAGCACAACAGTCCCTGACATAACACAGGCCTTCACATGACTACAAAGCTCGGGCGCGGTGGACTTAACCGCTAATGGCTGTGTCCTTTAAACGGTGGGAGCGGCAGGGAGAGGTAGAACGAGTGAGACAAGGATGGTGTAATCCTTAAACCCTGGTAAAAATAGGACGTTGAGTAGATGGCAGAATGAAAGTGGGAGATTAAACCAAGGGATTAACTGTCCATTTGTTTATAGGAGCCGTCAGTGCTGGAGGTGCAGGAAGAAGGTAACTGAGAGGAGAGGAGAGGAGAGACAGCCCCTACAGGGGAGGAGATACACTAAGGTCCCTTAAATTGAATAAGGCAGCACCAAAGTTCCATCCCCTGAATATAAGCAATAATAGTTGAGATGGTTTTTGATTTTTTTTAAATTAAATCTGATAGTGTGCAGGAGCTCCATTTGCACTTCTTGATGTACTCGTCCCAGTCCACCAAATTATTATTATATTATAATTATTTATTTATTTATTTAGCACACGTTATATGAATGTGATTCGATGTCTGTTAATTACCTGGGGTGGGGAAGTGCCTGTAACCACTGTGTGTGTGTGTGTAGTTGTAATTCTAAGCATGTGTGCAGGGCTGTGATCCAAACCAGAGGCTGAAGCAGAGCCACAAATCCCCCCAGTGTGGAGGATTCATTTCATCTATTCAGAGTTCAAGGGCTGCACTCAAGATTATTTATCTTAATGTGATGTAATGCACAGTGACTTTGTGGCTAGCGTATAGCTCTTTACATAAAACATACAAACTGCTCATTTTAATCTTTGATTCCTTCTAAAAGCTTTCAGCCATACTCACATGTATTATATAAATCAGTAAGTAAAGCACACAGCACATGTGGGCACTCATCTTTTCATGTAAACACATCTCATCTTATCATGGTGGTGGGACAGATGAGTGACCTTGGACTGCAAACACTTCAATACCACAGCCACGGAAGGGTGTGTGGAGAAACAGTAGTTTTATATGAAAGTTAAAGCTAAACAAATCCACCTGCAGGAACCATATTTGCTTTGTAAAACATGAATGAATCTGTGTTGGGATTTCCCAGTGCTGCTCTTCAACACATTTGTTGTGATGTGGGTCTTGGGCACAAGGCCTCAATTAGACACATGTTGAATGACTTTTCCTCTGACCTGTAATTTTTATTTTCTGTATTATTTATTTATTATTCAATTTAACTTGTACTTTGTTGTTTTTCTTTCATTTGTATTTGATATTTATTGACGGCCTCTGCAATGACATGTAAATATATAATTCCTGCAAACACGACCCTCTGACTCTGGAAGGAGAGCACATATGTTGCACTTACTGGAGAGTCGATGGTTAGTAGGCGATTCATATTCGATTAATATTCATATGCTCCTGATTTGTGAGCCGCTCCGCTTCGCGCTCTCTGCTCGTGGCCCCTCCGACTTGCCGTAGCTCAGCTTCGCGTATATAAAGCGCTCGCGCAGCCTCTTTGCTCCTCTCGCTCGCTGACGTTAAACCGGACACCAGCTGCAGTCACCGGATCCCTCCGCTGTCAAGGTACCGTTGAGCCGAGCTCCTCCACCCGCGTTTACATCGATCAGCCGAGCTCGCCTCCTCCCGGGGACCAGGCGGGTTGAGCTCAGCGCTCCTCGGGGAGTCTCTGCCCCGGAGGAGCCGGTGTGGTCGGAGGTCTCCTTTCTTCCAGCGCAGTTCAATGGTCACGTGCGTGCTGCGTCCCGGAGCATGAGACGGGAACTGAAGGTGTAGGACGCGCGGTTCCGGTGCGGCGCTGGCGCAGTGATGCGTTCACTGTCTGACGGAGCTGGGAGTGCTCGGTCTGCGGCGCCGCGAACAAAAGACCATGTGGCTGCCGGTGAAGGCCCCGGCCTGTCCTGGACTGTCCCCGGTGTCCCCGGTGTGTCTCTGCTGCTGCTGGGGCGCCGTCCTCGTCTTTTCGGGAGTCTGGTTGTGAGACTCGGTCCTCTGGAGGACTGAAGGCCCGTGAGACAGGAGCTGGAAACGCCTTTTTCACACCAGAGGCCACTTCTCCTTCCTGCTCTGAGCCACATCCCATAATGCTCACCTGTGGTGGAATGGGCTCGTGCCAAACTAGGGCCGAACCTTGATGCCTTCACATCGCTCTGGAAATCATAACCTCGGGTCGTCATAGAGAAAGTGTGGCTCTAACTAAGGATTCAACAACTCATCCTGGCTGAACACAAAACATTTCAGTTAAATATTATTATAACAATTGCAGGAGAGGGGAAAAAAAATCTGTATTCAGTTTCTTTGTCATACGGGTTCCATAAGACTTTGAAAGCATCACATCAGCTCCTGTTAGAGCAGATAAATGGGTGTTGGGAAAAGGTCACGCCCAGATGACACTTTGGAAAGTTGACAGACGAAGTCGATGGCCTCCTTTAGATCTTTGCTCCAAACTAGTTTTTATTGTATTGCTTTTCTAGATTGAGTCTCTGTTCCTCCTTAATTTCACCAGGTTGCTTTGGTGTGTGCACCAATACATCCGTACTGGTGGGGCCCAGCTGCTGACAATAGATGTAGTGCTCAGTGAATTGCTCAGGCACTGGCCGCGTGCACGAGGCGTGAGCTGCAGCTGTCTCGGTGCAGGGGATCAAGTCGTTCCCTCTCTGTGGGCGGGGCCGGCATCAAGTCGCCGTTAGTCAGATCGGCACCAACCTTCACGTCGTCTGTGCGTTCCCTGTACGATGGGGTCGGGGCCCTCGGCGGCCGGCCCCGCTGCTGCCTGTGCCAAATGCAACCAAGTGGTGTGAGTGACAGCAGGGTCCTCCTGCACTTCATTTTTAAATGTCCTTCAATCCTGTTTCTCCCTCTGATTTGTCTTCAGGAAAATGGATAAGGAATGCACCTTTATTGCCATCAAGCCCGACGGCGTGCAGAGGGGCATCATCGGGGAAATCATCAAGAGGTTCGAGGCCAAGGGCTTCAAACTCGTGGGCATGAAGATGATGCAAGTAAGTAAACAGACTGTGCTTGTCACAGCAGCTCCGTCCCCTAAGGTCACCGCCTGTTATTTTGAACCGCCATAGGATGTGCAAGGTGTAACCTCTAAGACCTGCGGTGAGCTGATTAGCCCGCTTGTGTCTATTTTCTGACTGTAGCATGACCACCTCCTGATCCTTGAGCATCTGAGGTGTGACACACAGGGACGTTTTCTTTACTGTGAAGAGCGGTTCATTCTTAACCCTGCATTTAAAAAAAATAAATTGAGTAGAGTAAGCTGTATTTTTCTGGCTCTTGATGGTTAAATGTCACTGAGGGGAGGTTAATTCCAATTAGCTGTGATTCAGCAGGAAGTGAAGCTGAAACGTGAGCCAAGTACATTGTGGCTAAGTGTCATTGAACACTGTCCAGAGGAGGCGGGGCTTATGGAATGTAGTTCTATTACATGTGTAATAGTTTCAACTTCATCCCACTGAGCTGCTTCCTCCTCAGCTGTGACCCATTTTGGCTTCAGTCTTTTATTCTGAAAGGGACTTGTGGTTGAATCTGTCGCAGACTGAATTGTGTCGCTGTGACATCACACCTGCTCACAGGATTTCTGGGTAGTCAGTTGTGTCCTCGGGCACATGTGGATTATACAACTCAGCCACTTCTCTGTAGACAAACGGCCCTTTGAGAGGCTGTTGCACTTGGTTTGATGTTATGTTCTCAGCTGGACGCTGACCCCTTGTCTTGTCCCCCTCTGCAGGCCTCTGAGGACCACCTGAGCCAGCACTACATCGACCTGAAGGACAAACCTTTCTTCCCCGACCTCATCAAATACATGAGCTCCGGACCAGTGGTTGCCATGGTGAGATGATTGCATGATTCAAGAGACTGAGCTCGGCTAACGCTGCAGACGATCCTCATTTGACCGGAGGTCTGACGGCCACTAGCAAAGGGGCGTGGTCTCATCATGTTTGGCTCTTGCAGGTGTGGGAAGGCAAAGGTGTCGTGAAGACCGGCAGGGTGATGCTCGGCGAGACCAACCCTGCCAACTCCCTGCCTGGAACCATCAGAGGAGACTTCTGCATCGATGTTGGCAGGTAAGTGCCGGATGTGACGGCGTCCAGCACGTCACGGTGTGTGAAACCACAGGCGGTTAAACGCTGACTCGCCTCCTTGCAGGAACATCATCCACGGCAGTGACACCGTGGAGAGCGCCGAGAAGGAGATCGCCCTGTGGTTCAAGGATGACGAGCTGGTCAGCTACACTAGCTGTGCCTTCAGCTGGCTCTACTGAGCTGTCCTGGCTCTCTCACTGGCCACTGAAACGTTTGCCTCAGATTTCCAGTTTTTCATCCGTAGCAAAGGAAAGAACTGTCAAGCCCCCCCCCCCCCATTCACTCATCGTCCCACTGTAACTGGCCGGGTCTCCGCGGGGTCCATCTAGTCTGCGTACATTCCTGAGCTCATTCATTCCACCTTCTCCTTGACAGTAGTTGATTTTAGACTTTGACTGTTGTTTAAAGGTGATCTGCTTTTCAATAAAATGCTCAACAACACAAACTGTCTTGTCCTTCAGTTATCCCACAGTCACATTAGAAGGTATGAATGTTGGCCACATGCTTACTGCTCAAACTGACAAAGACACCCTACAGCGTTTGTAGTCATAAGCCTTTTTTATTCAGTGTAAAAGTCAGATCTTACAAAAATCACCAGATAAACTTTCACAGCCATGCGGAAACTGTTTGCGACGCTTGTAAACAAAGAAGCCATCCATAACAACCAATACTATGATCCAAACATTTGGCTTTATTTACAAAGTCTATCAAAGCTTGATCACAGCACAAATTTTTACCATATGAAAGGAAACTAGTACACACTATCAAAAAGATGTACAAACTTTAAACTGCAATCTAATGTACCTCAAGGGTCAGTGTTAATATCAATAGATTTATAACTATTAACATAGATTATTTTTTATTTGTATCCAAAATAAATTTTGCACCATAACCCTCTCAATTCACAAGTATTTTCAGACAATAGTAATCCCAATACATTAAGCCATTTTATCAAATATATATAGCACCACAATATAATGGTTTAATATAATTAGAGGGGGACCATCACATACAAAAGACCCGTGTTAGTATCCAAGAAACAAATATTAACTTCAGTTTGTGCCTCATCGCTGCCCCCATCTGTCAGAACCAGGACCCTGCAACTACAACCAGCTGATGGAAGCCTGTCTCCAGGGGAGAGGGTTAAAAAAACTAATTATGGTACTTTAAAAGCCCAAATTTGAGTCAGCTAGGACATATGAGAAATTTTACAGTAATTTTTTTCAGGAAAAAAAAAAATCAAAGTTTAACGTCAATGTTTCGAGTTCAACCTGATATCGACAAAATAAAAATAGAAAAATCAAATAAAGCCAAAATTATGACAGGTCAGAGCTGACCTTCCCTCTCTCGGTGGAAAAAGGCTTCCGCAGCTTCCTGTTTACAGCGGAAGAGGAAACAAGGCGACAAAATGGAAGTCCGACAAATAATGGTCACGACAAAAGTTCAGCACATTGAGCTCTGTTCTACATGCATTCGGTTGATCAGTGCACCCAACTCCACATCAAAACAGGATCCAAAGTTGCTTCCATGTCCAGCAAACACTTAAAATACACAGGTACCCGTGGAGAAAGGTCAAACAAGTTCCACTGATAGATTTGGGGATCAATGGTGAAACAAGAATATCTACAAGGGAACGTAAGAAACAGAAGATCCAAAATGGTGCTGATTGTGCATTGGATTATTCAGGGAGAGTCTGGGGAAGGGTAGCAGCAGTTAGTCCATACAACAGTCGTTCAGCTAAGCTATTAATGCAGTTTTATCATGAAGTACTTTAATGTTTCCTTCTGCCCTTTTGACATCAGTTTAAAGTAACTCCAGATGCTAGCTTGACGCTAACCTCCATCTAATGATTGTGAGTAAAAAGGCTTTTATTGCTCATTTGGTCTTAGGAGCTCAGCGTTTCAGGCGAGCTTTGTATTCGATCAGATCAGGAGACAAATGAAAAAAGCAATTAGTAGAAATTAGTTCTATATTGTCATACGAAATAGGAGTAAAACAAGCTACAATAAGCAGACTGAACCAAAAAGCCAAACAGCATCCGTGATGTCCTATGTAGAATTTTCCATGAAGACCCAACAAAACCGTGAAAGTGAGATAAGACCTTTGTTGTTTGAGCCGAACAGAATCAAACTAGCTCCACAATCATTTGAATCTTTTCCGCAACTCAATAACTAATTGAACCATTACTCAGCACAAATGCCGCTGAACTTATAGCATTGGTTTCATCACAAATTCAAATAAGCAATTTTACTGGGAGAAAAATCATTTGACAATTATTTGTGTTCACAAAATAAAAGCATTAACTAAACGTGAATATTTTTTTCTGAATTCAAAAAACAATTTTAGAAAGATATATTTATATTTAAGCATCACTCCAGTCAGCTGGTTACTGCAAACATTTCAATGCCAGAAACTCAAAACAAAGAATCCGGTTGTTGCTTTCAACATTCTCATGATTGCGGCTCTCGTTTGCTTCCACTCGACAGATGCACAAAATGAAAAGACCATCGAGCTGATTGAGACTTGCTACAACACTGACAACAAAGAAAAGAAACAACAACTTCCTGAGAACTGAATCATGAACCTTACTGGTAGAAAGAGAAATGATGGATCGTTAAATCTGCTCTTCATGTCATCACCGCCTTTGGCCAAACGGTCACTTTCCTGCGTGTGCACCTTTGCTCCCCACAGCCATATAATAGCATTTTGTTAAATTATCTCCTCTGTTCATTATATTAATGTAGTGATCATAACATTTGTGGGTGCTATACCTTTGTTGTCTTTGAACACAGCAAAATAATATTGGATCTATCACTATTGCATATCATTCAAATTAGAAGACTACCTCATGTGCTATGATAAAACGACGTTTCTTCCTTGTTTGGTGTCTAGTCTTCAAGTGGATCATTTTTAGGTAATCGTTTTTCGTTTGCATACGCTAACACATATTTCACACACGCTTAGCTGAATGTGGCTAGCATCAGGAGGTAGTAGATAAACAGCTGCAAAGGTCTAGCTCTAAGGAGGAGGAAACAGTCTGGTCACTTCCACGGCCAAGCAGTGATCACTGACGACACGTGTGTGTATGGATGCACACATGCATACTCGACCACGGCCACGTACATATATGTATATATAGAATCTAAGAATCTATGCATGTGTGCCAGCTCTGTTCTTTAGTGAACGCTGCCTTCAGAGACTGTTGCAGAGGCAGCAAGTCAAACCTGTTATTCTGTGGCTCAGGTGAATCATAAACTAGCTTGCATACATCAGGCTCTGACATGACAGCAACCGCAGCGATACAAAAGGACCCTCATGTTTTGCATATTACGCTCATCAACACACTCAAAATTGCTTGATGATGTAACTTCATATTCTCTGACGGAAAGAAAAGCGTGATGCAGGTACGAAGCCTCGGGTGTGCCACATTTTAGTATTTGTTATATTTACTTGACATTCAAAAACGAGTTTACACTTAAACGATGCAAAAAAACATACACAATTATTATTAATTAAACTTTTAATTAATCATTCTATTTAATTGTAAATAATTTTATTTTCATTACTCTGCTATATGTATTTATTTTTTATTAAACTTCTAAGTATCACAGTTTAACCGACACAGAGGCCGGGGCCCATGTCAATGGCCAGCATCATGCTAGAACACGCTAACTGGCAATAACATGAACATAAAAACTGCCAATCTTAATCATCTGAGGTGTTAAAATACACATTTAAATGATACATCCATATATGTTTTATCTAGTTCTGTACTGAGCTACTGCAATGAGTGGAGAAGTTTGGGATTATTCTGGTGGCACACCCGAGACTGCACATGCACAAGGAGTTCCAGACAGACATGCAGCAGAAACACGCATCACTGGTTGAACCTATGACAGCGAGAGAGGGACGCTGCACCGGCGAGGCCAACGCTGGCAGCGACATATAGATGAAAAAGTGAAGGTGAAAGTACATACGGCATCGTCGGGGTTGGGCAGTGAGAATGACCCTCATCATACCAGTAAGGTTTCTGCTTTAGACAACATACCCTGCTGTTCACTTACAGTCACACTACCCTATGTCGTTTATCATCTTTTAAACCACAGTGATTTTTTTTTTCTTTAAATGGAAAAAGCTTTTCATCTCCACAGCTTCATCATTTCTGTGAAACATTACAGCACAAAGACCCTGATTTTTTTAGAGTGAAACATGAATGCTTGATTTGAGTTCTGTAAAGAATAAAGACGACGAAGAGCGCGCTCGTTAGCGCAGCGGGATTCTCGCTACAAGCGCTTACTAAGCCACAGTTCGTGGGATTGTGGGATTTGCTGTGATAGGTCCCTGAAGCTCCACAAAGCTGCTTGACATCACATTAGATCATTAGATGCTTTTTTTTTTTGCTTGGTTCAGCCTCTGTCGCCTCGTGTGAGTCACACAGGTTTAGCAGCTGCACTGAGAAAGAGAGGTTGTGTGAAGTTGTGTTACAGATGATTTACATTAGCCACTTTGTGTAGCTGAAGAGTTATAACATGTACACGCTGTACAGACTTCATGAAGCCAAGTGGAATGTGCAGGAAGATTTCTGAATTCAATAGCTAAGAAACGATGGCATGTGACGGCGTCAAATCAATGCAAAAAGAATGATTTCAAGTTTAAATCAAGATATTAAGGTCCTTAAGGTCCTGGGTGTAGCTTTTATGCAGAGCTCATAAATGGGGACAATAGATTTAATAAGAGTAAATACTAATTAATCAGCAAAACTGTTTCATAACTCACGAATTTGAACAAAAAGCCACTAAAGTCATTGCTGTTGCTTTTCAAATGGCTCGGTGTGGAGGAGAGTTGGAGACAACAGTGTGAGCATTGTTTTGAAATGTGAATAAATAAATAAATTACATGATAACGTGACGTCTCCTGAACAGTTTTGATTCAACCCGTGAGCTCAAAATCTGCTGCGAGAAAGAAATGTGTGTCTTGACTCCGACTTTGGTTCTGTAATGTTTGAAATCAGAAATAAATGCAGCTGCAGAAATTGTCGACATGAGAAATGCTAAGCGGTTTTGTACTGGGAATCTGTCGTCCAATCACAATCCTTGATCTCTATTTTCTATTTTAATAGGTCTTCACATACTATTTGAATATAATCACTTCTGTGAAACAACACACGTTACATTTCCCACACAACCACCAAAAATGTAAATGCAAAAAAAAGGAACATTAAGACACACGTTACAAAAAAAATAAAAATAAAAAAAGGAAGGAAAAAAAAAAAAAAAAAAAAAAAAAAAAAAAAAAAAAAAAAAACTTCAAGTACTTTCAATGAAGTCAAAGTCCACCTGGCGATTAGAAAATAATCAAAATATACACAACTCTGCTCCGCTCTGCCAGCCTGTCTTCTTCTCTTAGCTCCTCAGGCCGTTCAGTGGGTGACTCTCACCAACTGCATTAAAAACCTGAAAACCAACCAAACCCAACCAAATTATATATATTTATATGTATATATGTGCTGTCCTATACGTGTGTGTCTGTGTCTGTGTATATATATACAAAAAAAAAAATAAAAATTCTGAAATAAAACAAAAAGACCTGGCTCAATAAACGGTTCTCACAGTTTCTACAGGTCTCTGTGCGTGGCCCAGATTGTGGCGAAGGCAGGACAGGCGTATGTCGACCCTCCATCTCTGTGGGGAAAAAGGCGGATTTTCACTCCATCCAGACACGTCTGGTCTGGTCGGATGCTCCAGACAGGAGAGGAGAGGGAGCCGATGTTACGGCATCCAACGGTGGCGCGAAAGAAAATGCCCGAATGTGTGTGACCCCCTCCCAGGCGCTTCCCAACCCCTGAAACGGGTTGCGTCTCGCACACACGGCTACAATGTCAGAAGACTGTCGACGAGGGACGTTCTTTCAGGACTCGTCAGGAGCGCGGCCAGCCCTCTTCATCACCATCTCCTGTACTGACTCCGAAGAAGGCCTGTGGCATTGGTCTACGATTTGAGGCGCTAGCTTGACTCTACATTTTCCTGATCCTGCTGAGGTTTTTCCAGACGTCCGTCCTGTTCCCTGGTTGGTCCCGACCTTGTGACCTCAGGGCTCCTGTTTGATGTAGTAGCTGCCTGAGCCGTTGCTCTCCTGGTCGGATGTGCCCTGTGAGAAGGTGAACTCGTCCACCTCCGCTGCCTCCTCCTTCATGCGCAGGAGAGACTCTACAGATGGCAACAAACACAGATAAGAGAGAGAGAGAGAGAGAGAACAGCAGCAGGGATGAGCCGGTGTGTTCATGCACGGTCAGAAAAGGCACAGGAGGTGCCCGTTAGCGAGGACTCCACATGCACAGTGCACCAATCACACATGCCTGATGACCAGACACTAGCACTGCCCACGGTAACGCCACTCTAGCTCGTCGCTGACATGAGGACACGTGACAGCGAGCGTGAACAGAAACAAAAGGTCGATCAGACAGCAGAACATGCAGCATCGGCAGCATCCAGCTCCACGGCGAGGCCCGGCAGAGGCCTCTCGCCTGGTCACACCCAGCTGAGCCTCCGAGCTGTTTTTTTGTTGTATCTTAATGTGATGTTACCTGATTTGTGGGTTTGGTGGAGGTGGGTTCGGGGCCGGGGCCGAGCGGGCCCCTGTGCAGGGTAAGGGGGCGGGCTCTGCTCTTCGTCCCCTGAGAAGCTGCTCCTCCTCCTGCCTGCCTGACTGAAGGGCCGTCGACCAACCGGAATCTTCCTCTCTAAACACCAAGTCAGACTCAGGTAAGCTACCAGGGGCTTGTTGCACACAGAGTCAATCCAGGAGGCGTGGTTTCAGCGTTTCAGATTACGGATTAGGAAGAAAGTCAAACAGGTTACAGTTTAAATCTTAAATTTGTCACTTGATACGCCCATCTGACGAAGCCCCTGGTAAGCTGTACTCAGACTGATGACCCCAGTAAGCAGACGCACCGTTAGCGACCAAGAGCAGAGCTACAGCAAAACGTATGGACGACTGTGGCCGCCAACATTGAAAGGGAATCTCCCCCTCCCATATAATTCTTCCAGTTACCATTTTAAACAGGAAGCTTTGGCATGTATGAAGACAATGACTCAAAAGTGGACTGAAGAGTAAAAAGTAAGCATAGGCTGCCATAATAAATATAGATAAATAAATATAATAACATTCAAACTAAATATCAAGAAATATATATATGTTCTTTTCTGTCAAAAAAACTTTACATTAATACATTGTCCACCACCCAGAGAATAAAAATACACTGGATGTTATATTTAATGAACATGGAACCTAGATGTTTTTTCTATTTGCAGACTGTGATGTATTGTGTGCAGACAAAATGTTAAAATACATTTGACTCAAGGGTTTTTAATGTTGGTGGCCACAGACTTCCACAGTAAACTGCCTGAAGTGTTCAAATCAGCGTAAAATCCCCTTCATGTCTTTATTGATCTGAAACTCTGCACACAACAAGGGTGCAGCACCAGGCCCTCCGCTCTCAAATACCTGCAGAGACACCGTCGCCAACACGACAAAGTCCAAGTGTGTTAATAAGTAGGAGATCTCTCTTCGAACGACAACGTCCCTGACACACCGAGCGGGTGACCAACAACAGAGCAGCAGCGTTAGCGGCACAAGTGGAGCCAGTGGCAGGAAGAAGGACAGCAGAAGGACAAGGGTGGAGGAAAGAGTGGAGAAAGAGCAATTCAAAGGTCGATGAAGGGTGACTCACTTTTCTTTTGGCCTTTGTACTGCTGGGCCTTTTTCTTCTGCTTGGGGACAGACTGAGGCATGTCTCTGTTACCTGGGAGGACAACATGGGAGGGGAAATGATTTAAAGGTTACTGTGTCTATTTTAACATTATAGGTAATTAATTAATTATTGAGTCACAGGCTAAATGTTTCTTACTAAGGGAAAGGCGCACTGACATTACACCGCCAAAAATTTGACAGTTCATCTTTGAGTTAAAAAACAAATCAGGAATGAGAGTGACTGACATACACACAACGAATAGGAAAGACAAACAGAAATGATGACAAGAAACAGTGTGATTTGGAGAGAATAAAAATGTTCAATAGGAATAAGTGAACAATAAAAACAGCAACATTTGAGCAACCAGGCAAAGAAACAGACGGTTCTCCGTCTGAATTCAGATGTTAAGCCTTCTTTATGCAAATCTGTAATGCTGCAGGCTTCATCCATGTCAGTGATGTTTAGCATGAACACACAGCAGGATTTTAATAAAATATCAAAGCAATTATATTAAAATAGCAGCAGGCTGGAAAATTCCCAGCTTTGAAGATTTGATCATTTAACTCCGATCTGCTCTGAATGAGTCATAGTCTTAATTATGGCCCCCTCAAACCACCTCTGGTCTTCATTACCACTGGAGCCAGACCCAGTCACTGAGCTACAGAACCATCTCTTCAGTGATAATTACATGAGCTACAACAACTCAACACTTCTCCTCCAATTCATTTCTGAACACCTCAGATACTTCAGATATCGTACCTGTAATTAAACATCATGTGATCAAATAATGACGCCGCATGGAGGGGATACCATTTCTAATAGGCTCAGCATCTGAAGTGGACTCCAACTAAGCACTGAGCTCTCCAGGTATTTAGAACAGTACTACACGTCAATAGCTGGTGTGTCTGCGGTCACTACAGGCCGATGAAGACAGACATTAGTGTTATCATAGCCAATGAACCACATGACATGAGAAATAACTAAAAGAGTCAGGACATGAATCGTGAGCTGAGATGTGACGGCTTTTACTACATAACTTTATTATCAACTGTGTGTTTAAAACCCTCAATGCTGATTTAACCATTGGTCAAAACATGTGGAGCTATTCTTGCTCTTGTCTGTTCCACAGAGGATATTTTGGCCTCACGGTGGCGCTAGTGGAAGGATCGGGCAGTCGCCACACATTAGCCTTAAATGGTAATGGAGGTTCAGAAGTGTTCTTACTCTGAGAAGCGGGGGGTTGGAGCTGGTAGCCTGTCAGCTGACACCAGCCCACAGGGTAGAGGTCGGGCGACTCGCAGTCCACCCACTGGTCATACTCGTCCTCCCAGCCGTCAAAGTGGATCCTCAGTAGCCGGTGCACTATTCTCGTCACTGTGGCAACGCACACCAGCCGCGGCTCCATCAGGTCAACAGCCTCTAGCTTCATGCCTTGTCGAAAGCCATGATTGGGAACCTCCTGGAGAATGTGAAGCAGCGAATTCCATTACAAAGAGAAACACTGAACCCAATGACTGACACCAGACAACATTAGATCTTTAACACAGACATGAAGGAGAAGCCATAATCTAGTTTACCTTGTTAAAAAGCTTGACAGGAGCAGCTATTGATCCTGATTCTCTGAGGTAGTCAAACCATTTAAATGGTAGCTTAGTATACCCTGGGGAAGACAGGCGGCATTGAGACGGGAACACAAACAGCTGCCAAACATCTTTGACAATTCCTTTAACGCTCATTTAGACACAAACTATGAGCTACGTACCTCTGGGGGGCGTGAGTTCAATGTTGTTGATTTCACAGAAGCCGGCAGGAAAGATTGAGGGGGAGGCGCCGTGGTAACAGAACCAGTCTGATCCGTCAACTGCCTCGGAACCGTCAATCCCGATCATGAGGTACCCGTCTGCCAAAACCTGGAACAGCAGAGAATGCACAGGGTGGGTCTGCATCTTCTGTTCCTGACAAGCAGCGATGTGTGCATGTGCAGACACACACTCACCTTTCTTACAGTGGCTACACATATAGCTGAGAGATTGAGGGGGTCGATGGCTTCTAACTTCATCCCATCTCTGAACCAGTCCCCACTCTGGTCCACATCTTTTACCTGACATTCAAAAAAATAAATACATTTTTAATTATTTATCACACATGAACATCAGAAAGTATTTACTACTTGAATTCAATCAATTCTAGAAAATTAGCAGGAATTCAAGAATGGAGATCAACAATAATCATCGCTGCAGATTTCAAAGGGGCTCGAGATGCTTGGTGGATAACAGGATGAGGAGAACGTGCACAATATAGCTCATAGAAATGTTTTATTTTGCTTCACCTTCTGGAAGAGCGGAGCAGGCGCATCGACTTGACCATCAGTTTTCTTTGTGATATCTGAAACATAGAATGACATATTGAAGCAAACGGAGCTTCACTAAAGGTGTCAGTGGAACCTTCCAAACCCACCGGATCGTTTGAAGCGGTGTCCGATGCTGCGCGACCAGCCTATATTGTGGATGAGGGGGCTGTACATGTGGCACCAGAAGTCATCAGATCCATCCTGGCTCTCCTCGTAGACCAGCCGCAGGCGACCCCCGATGACCTGCTCCACCAGCGCCACCCGCGTCCGGCACAGGTAGTTCTTATCCACCACCTCCACCCGCATCAGCTTTTTAAAGGGGAACTGCGTGTTCTCATGTACCTACAGCGAAAAGATGCGTTATGTACCAAATAACATGACATCGCCTTCTAGCTCTGGCAACCAAAACAATGTCATTCCATTTCTAAGCCATTAGTTTCTCTCACCTTGGCATTGAAGTCAGGTGGCAGTGTTTTCGCTCCAGTAAGACGCTTTACAAGAAAGGCTTTCCAGTTCGAGTATTTATGCTGTATGCCTGGAGGAGATGAACAGCAGTGTCAGTCACACGAGCCAGCGAAGCACACATGAAAGAGAAGGTCAAAGACATTTGGCATGAGGCTCACTTTTCGGAGGTACAAGGGGTTTGCCACTGGAGGCGCACCATCCCACTGGGTGAACCTCTGGGATACACAGATTACACCAGAAGTCCTTACTGGTGTCGTTGTCAAACCCCTCATAGCGCAGGAGAGCCTTGAACCCTGCAGGACGTTAGAAGACACTGGCCAGTCAGCCCTGAAGCTGGGAACACGGACTGGTCTGACTCGTTCAAGGCTTTAAAAATATGTAAATGCAAAGAACTGGAGATAGGATGGCAATAAATGAGTCAACAGGTTCACAACTGTTTACCCAAAACAAATAAGTGTGCATGAGGTGTAAAGTACCACTAAGAGAAACAGCAACAAGAACTTAAGTTAGGTGATGCAACAGGGCTCTGACACTTCAGCCATTGTGTTACTTTTAAATAAATTGCCATCATTTTGGCTCAAAGTCGTCTTTAAATATGGAGACGATGTATGAAGCTGAATATTCATGAGGGGTTATTTAACAGTGGACACATTAAATAGAATTCCTTGCAGCATTAGCCTTACCTGCTAGCTTTATGATTTCCGCTATCCAGTACACCTTGGTGGAGAGATTGGTGTCAGAGTTGAGCACTTCGATCCTTACACCTTCTTCTATGTCTCCCCAGCACATCCCCATAGGGGCCTGGAACACAGGAGCGGCACCAAAGTCACATAGGTGACGAAGCAACGCATTATTTTTCATTTTCTAATTCAGCTTGGATCGGATACTTACGTGCTTGAAGCAGCTCACTGGAGCCCCGACTGTGTTATTGCTACAGATATACCGGCCCCAGTCAAAGCTCTCTGCGGGGACCACTGGCAGAAACAAGAAGAACGTAAAGCTGGGGTCTGTTGCACTGGGGAATCACTTTTTCCTTCTTATTTGGGATTTCAACATACCAGCTTTTGATTTCGCCTGGTTCTGTTGACTTGCTTGGTACTGGGCGTAAGCTGCCAATTTTGCCATGAGAGGCTGTTTCTGTAAGACTTTTGCCTTTTTCGTTGGTGGTTTGCCCTTTCAAAATAAAACAGAAATGATAAATGCAGGAAGTATACATTATTAATAATCTTGATTCTTAATATAACTTGAAGCATTTACCTGTAGTCTAGCCAAGATGCTAGCTTTTTTGGAATTAGAGGAATAACTCCTCGAACATGACACACTGCAGAAGCGCTTGGTTTTGGAGTAAAAAGCGTCTCGTACTCCGACCATCCCACACATCTCACAAGTGGCTGTGGAGAAGAGTCCAGAAAACAGACGCTGATGGTCAATTCTTTGTTTCTTATGCACAGGATAATATTGCAAAGATGAACACAAAATATTTCTGTGCACCCACCCATTCCAGTCTTGCCATCGGGGTAGGTGTAGATTTGACCATTGTTCTTGATGATAGGCAGGCTGACAGGGATGGAAGGTGCCACCTCATCCTCACTGTCCTCTGAACTGGAGCTGCTGGTGGACTCTTCGCTGCAGCTGTCATACCCATCAAACATCCCGAAAGAGTCTCTCCGCTTACGCTCTGAACGTGGGGTGCGTTCAGCCTTCACAGGTGAAAAAAAAAGATGAAGGCACCTGGTTAGTCACGTATTTATATGACGCAGATACTGCAGAAAAAGTATATTATTACAATATTTCACACTGGCAAGTTCTACAAGTCAAACAAGGAAAGGCTTTTCTTTTAATTTCTAAATGCATTGATTCATGTTCTTTTTCAAACACGACTGAAAAGGTTAATTCATTCTCTGGTCTAAGCTGAGCGAGGCCATTCACATACGGGGTTAATAACACACAGCTGTGACGATTTATGACTTATTATTATTGAATTAACTGGTAACAGATCAAAGTCAGTATTGGCCGATACACAGCGAATTTACTCTGTATCGAGAACAGAAAAATGATGTACATGCCATTCACTATTTTTCACCTGATGATCATTTTCTGCAGCTCGACCTTCGCTTCCATCATATTTGAATATTTCTAAATGTTCATCTGCGGTGGGCTCTGCTCTGTGAAGGACAACCACACGTGCCTGTGGGTGTCAAGGTAAGAACCTGACCATCCCATATGCGCTGCCTGGCACCGCCGAAATATTTATTGTTGTCACTGTCGCCTGTTTACTTCCTCCTTTCAGCCTCACAGGTGAGATACTAGCTAACTGTGCTAATGTGTACTACTTTAACAGGAAGGACACTGACACAGTAGTAAACCACGCTTCCTGCCAGTAAAGATACTCTGAGTGAAAGCTGAATTGTGCCAAAGAGAAGAGAAACCAGAATACAGGCTAAAGTAGGGGGCGGCCCTACTCGAAATAGCTCTCGATGCTAACAGGGGTTAGCACAGCTAGCTAGCGGAAATATGTTTTTCCAGTTTCTGTTCACAGACGCGCGCCGCACTTTCCCTTCACGTTGCAAATTCATATCGGTGCAGGTGTAGTCAAAATAAAGCTGGGGTCATTTTATTTCTATCACTGTGGGGAGCTTGGTAATAACCAACTCTCGGCGTCCACCAGCTAGCTGCGATGGACAGATAACAACAAAGGAGGAGCGTTAGCTTTAGCAAATCCCCAGTAATCGGAGGCTCGCGGCCCTAAAAAGATGCCAATTCACTCACCAGATCCCGTGTGTCTTCCATCAGCCCTTCATATAGAGAAGCTGCTAGTTCACTGTGCTCCCGTGCGGATACAACTCCCCACGCGAGGGATGAGTTCAGTGTTTGAAATAGCAACAACTATATAAATACTACCAGGCAGGGTATCAACAAATTACTCTGCGGCCTCTGCGCATGTGCGAGCGTAACCCGCTTCCACGCGATTGGTCCGTTCGGAATGGAGGTCAGCCACCACTCCAGAAACAAAACACAGAGTCCGCGATGGGAATGAATGAATGGATGGACGGACGGATGGCCTCTTCCTTTTCAGGGCCGAAGAGAAGAAGAGAAGAAGAGCAGAGCAGCGGTTCTTTGTGTCACTTCCTGTATCCACCCATGACCAGGGGAGACGGGGACGCCTCTTCCTACAACCTGTTTGTCAACAAGTGTCTCTGCAGAGCTTCCAGTCAGAGTTACACACACACACACACACACACCTCCAAGTGGGTGAAACACACATTTATAGCTCAATCACTTCAAAGCAAAAGGCAGACAATTCTATGACTTAAAATAAATCCTTTATAATATATAATGCAATCTATTACACCTTCAGTTCAGTAGATGTCACATTTCCACACGAGAAAATGGGCCACATTCAATACTGTGCGTTTTCATGTCAATTTAACTTGCAGCTTAATATATAGACAGTTAACTCTTTTGCAACGGAAAAGGAGACAAATAAAAGAGCTGCCCTCGGTCTCCTCCGACTTGTACACAGTGCTTCTCACAAATAATACTGATACTGGTTGTGTGCCTGTCTTCATTTGAACACAAACTAGCAAAGCTGAGTAAAGTGCAACAGAACAGCACAAAAAGGCAAAAACAATAAGAATAAAAAATGATAAACTGTTAATATGGCTGGAACAAGTGCGGCACGCTTGTCACGTCGGTAAGGCTCCAGAAGAAGTGGTTATGAGGTTGGGTCGGACAAGGAATCCCTTCATCTCACTAGAACTGGTGCAGAGGAGTGGATGGTCAGTGCTGGAGGATTTAGAGTAGGGTCAAGACTTTAAATGACGGTTCAAACAATCATTCCCTTCATTTCAATGAGGAAACATTACCTTGATATGTAGCGTGTCTTTGGTCTCAGAGCAGCTCGTCATCCAGGACATCATCGACACTTCCTGAGATTGAGGCAACTTCTGAGGAACAAAAAGAAAACCTGTCAGTTCCTAGATTCTCTCTTCAGTTGTTTCTTTTCCTTTAGATATTTTCATAGTTCCATGTTACTCCCAAGGTGTCGACAACTATACAAAGATTTCAAGAATGTTTTTAATGACAATATTAAGGGACCGGGGCCGTCCTCTCATTGCTGCGCTGACACTATCACATAAATAAAAGAAGTTCAAATTCAGCATTTGTCTGTGTAGTTTTGCTGCATTTGTTGAAAGAGGAATGGAAACCGCTATCAGTGTTGCACATTTGTGTTAAAACTTCTGTGTTTCTGTGCTGTGAACGGTCCATTTCCTCTTTTGGCTTTATGTAATACACTTAACCTGCTGACATCCTACAATCTCATCTATGCACTGCAGCTCAGTTCAGTGTGCTGTGACAGTGGCCTGTTATTTAGCTTCCCAGTTGACCTTGCTCCCCATTATCGAGGGGACGACTTTAGTGTCTCATAATTAGAGTCAGTACTCACCTGACAAGCTGATACAGGAGAGACTGAGCTCTGACGACGCTCCTATCACGTCATCCTGTGAGACAAAAACAAACGAATAGTCAAAGCTAGTGGAGGATGCAGTTTAAATCCTCAGTCAACGACGAGGCCAATATTGTTGCCTCTGTCTTATAATTAACTAACAAAATAAAATAAAATAAAATAATTTGTTATAATATGCCACTTTGACAAAAATTTTTCCACATACTGTCTTTTTCCAAAACGTTCAACTTTTTGCCATGAAATTAGACTTAAAGATATTTGATAAGTACAACACCTTATTTGACAAAACACAAAGTACAATTTTAAAACCCAGTCTGAGTCACTAGCAAGAATCCACTTGGGTGAGCGGCTCACCAGCATCCTCTGCAGGCAGCCCAGATTGTCACCCTCAGTCTTTCCATTGACCACCTCCTGGAAGCTGACAGCATGGTCCAGCCGAACCAGCTCCTCCCCTATATCTACAGTCTGGGATGGACGGTATTTTTATGTATGTTTTTACAGCAGGCGAGAGACTCTCCAAACAAATCAACACAGGCTGGAATAAAGAGCGCTCTGACCTTGCCCTCACTGTTGACATAGAGCTTGACACTGGGCCAGGACGAGAGCTCAGAGTGAGAGTAGCTGCACAGTTTGGCCTGCAGGGGTTTCCAGGAAGCGCAGAAGGTCAGTTGTTCGAACGCGTCGAGGGCAGCCTCCGTCCACGTCTCCCCTAGACAGCAAGAGGGATGGAGCAGAAAATCTCAATTTAAAAAAAAGTTTGCACTTTCACCTGAAATTCACAAATGTGCCTTTTGTAATCGTGAATATTTTATTATCCGTATTCACATGAAGATTCTGTATTAAGATGATGGTTTTACCTTTTGGCCTCACTCCTGCTAAGTTGCACTCAATAGCTTGGAAAGGTAAGCTGAGGAAATCACTCCTGAAAGGTTAATGTAGCAAAAGCAAAAGCTGTTAATAATTTAGCTCCTGCAATTTCCTCTGATGCCATGAACAATGATGTGCTCTCTGCAGCTGCGTTACAGAACATCAGAACCCCTGCTGCGGCGTGAACGTGTGTACACAGTTGCATGGAGTGGTGGCGGTGGAAGCCTGTTTCCTAGTTTGAGCTGACAGACGCAAGAGTGGGGGTCCAATCAACCTGAGCTGCAAGACTTGGACTGTGGGGGAAACCACTGTGTCTCACTTGAGGGGCCGCACGGCTCGCAGTGGTCCACACCGCAGACGTCAGCCGCATCCTTCATCGCCTCAAATGAGACAGCGTGGTCTTCTTATTACCTTACGAGCTTGTCCCACCTTGTCCGCCAATGTCGGCTATTTCTTCTGCTGATTAAAAAACGCTGTTCAGGTGGTACTTCATTTAAAAAATTAATTATCCTGTTGTTCAAGCTCTGGCCTCACTTGCTGCCACATTACCTCTTCAAAATAGCAATGAGTTATGGGATAGGTTGGGCCGGGAAGGATCGTCCTTTGCTCACGAGTGGAAGGACACATTCGTCAGCCACATTTATGGACACTTCTAATCGGGACCGTCTCATCGCTCTGCTGTGACACAAGCTGGCTCTAAGTTAGAGCCTCTGAAAGATGCGGCCCCCAGAATTGAGACACAGCTTAAGAAAATAGCAACTCCTCACAGGAAGGGGCCCTGACATACAACCTGATGGTTCTGAGTTCAGATTGTTTCGGTGATATATTACTGCCATGTCCAGGATTGTCTCACCTCATGTGGCGGAGGCTGTCTCTGGGCAGCTCCCCGTTGTCCCCAAAGTCAACAAAGTAAAGGTCCACCAGTCCAGAGCTCAGAACTCCCAGCACCCTGGCCCTGTTCCACGTGCCGTGGTCTCGGTATGGAGCAGCCACGATGTCCCCCACCACGATGGTCTCGACCCTCTGCTCCTGTTGAGTAGAGGCAGTTCCACGCTGAGTTCAAGCCTAGAAATGAATCCATCTTTACTGTTTGTGATCGGTGTCAAAAGGCCGTCCTCACCGTGGGGTTGCCACCGCTGTAGAAGCGGTTCATCTCATCTGTGAGTTTGTCCAGCTGGAGGGAGCGGACCCCCAGGATCTGGATCCAGAAGTGGTTCGGGTTCTCCGACGCTGACACATAAACCTCGAGATGTTCGTCAGGATGGAAGCTCAGGTCCGGGCTGGGAACTTGACAATGCAAAGAGGAAATATAATATGTTCTCTGTACGATACCATCACGTTCAAGGACTTACAATAGTGGACATTGCAAAAACTCCATTACTAACTTTCAAACTTGGACACTTCAGACAGTGAGTCTGCGGAGAGACTCTCCTCCTCCACTTCCTTGTTGACACTTATGTTGATTTTTAGCTCCTCCATCTTGTCAACGCTCATTTTCGGTTCTCCCGTGGTTCTGCTGTCCTGAACGATCCCGATCTTGTCCGTCTGGGCGAAGGGGCCGTTGTTGTTTAAACCCACCGGCTTTTCTGTCTCTGCGGCGTCCGACTGCTGAGGAGTAACAGTGTGGCCACGTTTCTGGCGTAGAGCAGATGACTGTGAGATCTTGGCCCTCACCATCATGTCCTCTCGGACCTTTTCTAGAATCAGCTCCTGCAAACAGAGTCGTAGGAGTTTCACCTGGTGCCTCGGGCAGGGAGGTGTCAGTAAAACTATTTATGGGGCTGAAATCTGATTTGCAGGTTACCACATTTCTTTCTTCCTTTTAAACACAAGTTGATATTTTTCTACTTGCCTTGGCCTGTTTCACTTCCTCTTTGGTCCCAGTGATTGTAATGTTACCCTCAGTGGACGGACCATGAGTCTTCTCTTTGGAACAAGCCACTTTGGCCCCGGTGGTCCTGGTGATCACTTTCAAACTCTCCCCACCACGACCTGCAGCACAGGCAAGACATAGACATCACAATATATAGATATCTCATGACATAAATCAATGCTAAAATGAATCAGCAGAAGGAATCAATCAGCTACCTATGATGCGTCCGAAGGCCGTCTGGGGAACCTCCAGAGCCACAGTGACCGGCTCACAGTCTGTCACCAGGTTCTCCAGGACACAGCGGGCCAGGAGGACCTCTTCCTTGGAGCCCTGCAGCAGGAAGCACACAGCCCCCGACTCTGACAGGACCCTCACGTGAGCCCCAGACTTCTGGGTCACCTGAAACAGACAGAGAGCTGCTCACAGACGTCCATGCTGGCTGGACTGCTGAGTGTTTGAATGGTCAAAACCAGCAAAGCTCCATAAAAATACAAACCATTCATCATTATCACCTTTCACCAACACTGACAAACTCACCATTTCCAAGAACTTGGCTTGGTATCTCGACATGTTCCTGTAGACTTCTACAGGAAGCGTCATCCTTGTCTCAATGTTGGGCTCCTTACCTGTGAAACAACAAGTTATTGATCATCCATGCACACATCAGGGATCTAAAAACAACTCTTTAAAGGAGGACACCCACTGTTGTTGGTGCTGCTTATGTGGCGATAGACGATGTAGCCCACCGTGGCCCCAACGGACAGCCCGGCGGCCAGAGCCACCATTTTCCCTGAGCTTAGGGGGCTCTTGTGACCCTCCTTCACCGCATCCATGACGCGCTGTACACCCAGCGGGAGGCTCCACCTAGACACAGACACGTCTGGGGTTAAACATACTAATGCCCCTATGTCCAGTCCTGTTTCATCACCCTCTGTTTATAAACTCTTTACAGGAACTCAGCTGTCTTTTATTTTGAAAAAATGTGAAAATGAACATCACAGCAAACCAGATGAACCCTGTGGTGTCATGAACAGTTCTCATGTGTTGTGTTGGCCTGCTGGGCGGCCGTACAATCATGCAGCACGACAAACTTAAGCATTAGCAAGCCCAGCCTTTTAAAATGGAAATTGAGTTTTGTCAAACAATCAGACTTATTAATTCATTAGGTTTCTTTGTGGAACCTCAGCTAATTAGTCCACACATTTCTAGCTTGTCTCACAATGTTATTGTATTGCTTTCATTTCATGAACCTAAAAAAAAAAACTTGAGATACAGGTGCTGCCATCTTGTGCTGGTCATGTCATTTGAAGCCACAGTATCTTTCAAGACAATATTAGCATCAAATCACACAAATGCTTTACTTTTCTTACATATACTCCAATTTTCTGGGTTTAGTCCATGTCCCATTAGCTGACATGGAGGAGAAGGGTTTTTGATATACTCCACAGTCACACCCACACTACAGTGTTCCAGTTCTTTTGGCTTCACTTTAAAGGACTTATCCGTATTTGTATAGAGTCATTCTTTATCTCGACAAGTGAGTTATTTCTTGATCTAACACAAAAATCATTTCAAATCCAATTAGAAGCTTCTCTGAGGCTTGGTTGTGTTGCAGTAGCTTCATCAGTCAATGGAATTTGCTCAGCTATGACATATTAAAGTTCAAAAAGATTCGGAGCCCTGATAAGGTCTTAATGATCATAAAGTGCTGAGGAACAAAGTTAACTCGTGATCTTTGTGATAAAAAGCTTATGAAATTGAAGCTCAACAGCACAGTCACTGCTGAGAACAAAACTATTTATGATAATTTACAGTTTTTACCATAATGATTTCCGATCATTTCAAGTGTCCCGAATTCCACAAACCGCAGCAGATTCTTGCATGAAACACTCTAATCATTTGCAAACAAATTAATGAACATGCACAAGCAGTCACGCACACAGTATAGTCCTCTAAATGCTCAAACATTTAGTGTATACTGCACATACCCACACAGCACTGCGCCTGCTGTAAATGCACAAAGCATCTGCCCTGACCGTGATGCACAGGAAGCTGCTGCTGCTGCAAACACTTGAATACTCTTTACTGTGTTTGGGCGACCTCCAGCCATTCCATTCACCAGCGTGCACCAAATTCTTTCCAAAGCTTTTTTTCTTTTCCGGATACAGAATGCAGTGGAGGCAAGCCAACAGCAAAGAGTATTGGGACCACGCAGCCCCGGGGAGCACACGGCACCACCATGCAGATGCGTGTCTCACTGGGAAAAGAGGGCTCTGGGGCTGTAGTTGAGAAACACGTGGGACCTGGACACACCAACGTCCATCTCAAAAGAATCGTGACAGTAAGACTCAAGTCTTCTCCGATCCCGCCTTTGTTTTTTGCAAGCATCCAAGTTCAAGACTACTGACAGAGAGAAGGGGGACAAGGTTGCAGGACAGCAAATGGTCACTTTGCACTTTGATGCACATTTCAGAACAAACCACAGCAGACTGACTTACTCAGAGCGGTTCTTCCAGCAATAAAGGTCTTAGCATAGGACAACAGGAGGACTGAGCGCTTTCTTGTTTCAATTCTGCTTTTTTTTTTATTTCTGAAAATGAACACATATCTTCACAGAATCCTTCAGACTTCCTGTATTTGTACATGATTTGGGAAGATCTAGCAAGCAGCATGATGTTCCGTTGTTCAGTTACTGAGTGGAGTTTCCACGATCAAAACATTACACAGTGTTGTTTTTGAAAGCAGTGGCTCACTTTGGTTAGTGTGTGTTGAAGGCTAAACTAACAAGTCATTGAGAGGTTGGGAGGTTTCAGCTTCCACTGGATCAGATCACACTGAAATATTGTTCTGGCAGTAAATCACAGTCCTCAGCTCACATGCTCATAGAGCAATGAGAACAGATACTCTGGTTTCAGGACTATTCATTCATTCATCTTTGACTGCTCGTCCATTACTTCACTGACACTCTGACATTGAATGGTTCCACCCGGTGACCTGTCATCGCCAACAACAACACCTCGTCAGATCGTGACGTCTCCTCAGATCAAGCGTCACGTCTCAGCCACGAACGACTGCGACAATGACGCGACCCAGATGTTCAGTCACAGCAGCGAACACGTACATAAACATATAAACCCACATCCTCCATCCCAGAGGAGCAGCTCCGGCTGCGCCGACCTGCCAGACACTGTCTCCTCCGGAGGGCTATCAGCAGCTAGCTGCCGGCTGACGCAGGACACTGAGACAACCCGGAGACGGGGTCGGACATGACACAGCCACGCACGCGCACTCAAACACTGCACCGCGAGCACGACACTGGGACTGAGCACGGAGTTGTGAAGCTTGACACTCACAGACGAACCCTCGCAGTCTGGAGACTCGACCTTCTTCTCCTCCTCCTCCTCCACCACCTTCTTCTTCTTCTTCTTCTTCTGTGGCGGCTGCTTCTTCTTCTGCGCTCCAAGCGTTGACTGGCGGAGCAGCTCCTCGGCGCACTAGCGCCATCTAACGGACCGGAGTGTGACGCAGGGGTTTACCAAGAGGAAAAATACACATTGAATTATCGTGTGGTTAAAACGAAACATCACTCAAAGTTATCATTTATTTTTTTACATTCTCAATTGTAATTATGATTAGAATAGAGTAGAACAGAACGTGTTGTATTCCTCCATCCGTGGGGGGACACACATTCACAGTAGCTCAGTGAAAGACGAAACAGTTTACGTAAGATAAAACAAACAAACAAGAGGATGTGCAGAAATGTAAAACTAGATTGAAACAAATGCAGGAGTAATCAAACTCACTGGAACATTCATCAGAAACTACCGGTTGTGTAACTTTATAGTTCTGCCAGTGTCACATCTGCTAACATGGAGGAGAGGTTTATGACTTATACTGCAGCCACCAGGGGATGGACCAGGTGTTACGAGGAGCCTGCATGTCGTTCATCACCGCGTGTCCCTCTTTCCTTTTATGTAAATAAGAAAAGCCGAGGAAGGATTTGTAGCAGGAACAGTGAGAACAGAGGAGAATGAAGAATGCAGCCATCGTATCATGTGACAGCCCGAGCAGCAGCCACCTCATTAGAGTGCAGGAGATCCCTTCCTCCAGGAAGGTGATGATACACAACTTTATGAGCGCCTGACACTCGGATGGCTTCGAGGGCCTCGCATGATCACACAGTAAACGAAATGAAAACGCACAGGAGTCGTTAGTATTCACGGCGGCCTATGTCCTTGTAACGGCGTGGAATTTTGTTTTTTATCTCATCGGAGGATCTCATGCATTATTTAGGATGCAGGCACGAACCAACAGACGCTCCTCAATAATTCCTGCGGAGCTTGACTGCCTCTGCTGCTCATTCGCTCGCTCACTCTCTCTCCTCCTCGTCCCTTCTTTTTTAATGACTGTTTTCTGTTTCCTCTGCTGCTTGCTCTCTAATTTTCCTCAACAGGCATGTGTCTGGTTAACCCCCTGCAGGCTTCTGCATACAGAGCAGGGGGCGCTGAGTACACACACACACACACACACACACACACGCTGTGTGTGCTCAAAGCCTAAGAGGTGCTAGAAGAAAGCGGGTGATAGAATCAGACAGAAATGTTAAGTTGCTCAGATGAATATGTGATGTGGAAGCCCGAGTGGGTCCCTGTCATTTGTTAATTTCCTGCCAGGCTGCTGTTTTATTCATGTCCTACATGCACACACTTCAGATGTGTGATGCTGTTTGCATGCAGCAGGCTCTGGTGGGACCGCAGCACTGACCCCCGGTTGACTTGCACACATGCGGCCCATTGGCATTCCGCTCTGCTCCCGCCCGCAGGAAGATTACCCGTGACCCAAATGAGATAAGATTGTCATCATAGAATGTGCAACATCGCCATTCTTTACACTTTGTGACTAAAGGTATTGCAGCGTTATTATTTGCATGTAACGCATACCAATAGAGAGTCGGCGTACTTGCGTGCACTGAACAAGGGGTGGCAGTGTTGTATTAGAGAGGGCTGCTTGGTGCACTGAGGGCTGTTTGCTTATACATCTCCCTGATCTGTGATGATTCAAGACACTCCTAGAAAAAAAACCCTATGTGTAAGAGTGACAGGCTGATTACATCTCTGAAGTCTATGTCTATGTGTGAGTGTCTAAAACGACTGAAACCTGAAAATGGCTGAAGAATCATCAGGGCTGCAGCAGTTCTGAGGCAGGTAGGTGCTGACACACCCTGCTTGGTAGACGCTCAGCTCATTGACTGGAGTCGTCAGGCAGAGGAGGGGAGAGAGGGATGCACGGAAACAAAGCCAAGCACAATGTTTACCAGCCCTCTCTCCCCTTTGAGGAGGAAGCTTGGAATCCACGCTCTCGTGTTGTCAAAGCATGAGACTTCAAGGAAAGGCAGGAGATTTATAGTGCACCCCCCCCCCTCTTTCTTTCAAGTGTTCGCCCTTGAGTGAGCTCAGGTGTACTTTGAGATTTTTATTGGGATGCGGAGAAGAGGGAAGGTCAAGCCAAAAGAAAGACTTGCTTTTTCCAGCCTCATTTAAAGCGTCTTCGCTCGCTCCACGTTGATGCATCTGCAACCACGTTCGGCTCCAATTTCCACGCCACCGCGCGAGAGCTTCTTTTTTTCCGTGTTGGTTGATCTGATGTGACATTTTCAGAAAATCAATTATTTAATGTGCAGTCTGCTTATTTCCGTCCCAGTGGTTTATTGAAGGGTTGTTTCTTTTTTTTTTGGAAATAATAAACAGAATTGAGACAAACAGACATGACAAAGATTCTTATCACCATGGGAACTAAGCAGGAATATTTAATGCATTTTCTTGAGTCAAGCGCAGAAGACATTATTCTCAAGTTAAATATTTATTCAAATTTAAATCTAAATGCAAAATAAATAGATAGAATACATACATCCCCACAAAAGATGACAGAAACCATCCTTAGGGAATAATTTTAAGAATATTTTGACTTTTTTAGTGTGGTCCATGTCCCACCCACTAACATGGAGGAGGTGGGGTTAATGACCTATAATGCAGCCTGCCACCAGGAGGCAGTTGATGTAGACATTGAAATGGGTGCAATAGAAATGAATCAATGCTGTCAGTGACTCGTCAGTCATTTGTTTTCAGGGATTTAACGCGGTGGCTCAGTGTGCTGAATAATGGAGGAACCTCTTTAAATCAGTAGAACAGAGACAATTCCACCCGGTGATTCCATTGGCATATGGTGTTTGATTTGTGTGCACGTACCTGAAGACATTTGCAATTTGATTTACATTGTAATTATATAGCTCTTTGAGAGGATAATAAAAAAAAACCCAAAGAAAATAAGCAGCTCCAGATTAAAGTACCAAACATGAGGAAGACACCAGAGAGCCAGTGCTAGTGTTGCTGGGCTGTAAACAAAAACATGCGCATTAATACATGACATCCTGTCTGAGGCTGCTGCTCCGCCCCTCACCTGAGAGCTCCGGAGATCCCTGTGTTGCTCATGCGTTGGAGGAAAAACTCCGTGTTCCAACACGAGGGTGAATAACACCAGGACTGGATGATCCAGAGGGCCGCCGAGCATCGTTAGGCAGCCTCACCTGCACCACGCCTGCTGATCTGGCTCCAACCTGCTGAATTGGACCTCAGGAAACCCAGAGTCCAACAGCTGTTTGTAAAATCAAAACAACCCTCCTCAGCTGTCAGTGTGTGTATTATATCTCAGGCATTACTCCGCTGTTGTGTCATGAACCTGAACCACCAAGCCTGCACCACTGTGAGTGTGAGAGTGTGTGTGTGTGTGTGTGTGTGAGAGTTTTGGGAGGCAGGGATCTCGGCACGGTGTTTGGAGGCTGCCATGAATAAGTGATGACATGAACAGACAGCTCTCTGGGACTTAGTGGTATTACAATGCAGAAAGCGAAAACCAGGCCAAGACCCGGTTGCCTCTGTTGTGCTACACTCTGGCTCAGAAAGACGGAGCGGGCGATGCAGCTGGGAGGCGGAGGTGCACTCAAACACAAACAACAAACCAAATCTCAGTCTGCTTTTAGGACGAAACTTTCCCCTCCAGGGGAAGGACAGCATGTTCCTCTGCCTGGGGAATGTTGTCGTCTGCGTTCGTCAGCCAATCAGCAGCACGACTGAGCACGTTACTGAATGAATGGAGGCAGCGTGGGTCCTCAAGTCAAGTAAGTGAGAAAGATGACATACAGCTCACGTCAGGAGAGAGATGGGAGCTCCCATCATCCACTGAGCACCTGACACGTGTCAGTGTCACGTAGGACGGGGTGTTCTGATCCCCACGTCCCTCCCTCGCTCGCTCTCTTTTCTCTTTAATTTCAGGTGCAGGACGACAACAAATATTATTATTATTATTATTATGATGCAGTGACGATGATGAGGGAGTGCTTCCTCCACAGTGCTGCTCATCGTGGGAATGGCTCTGTGTTTACACTACTACTGACTAGACCTTCCATGTAAAGTTATGATTCAAAAACAATGGAGTGGAAATGAACTGAAGTGGGACCAAGTGTGTGAATCTGTTTAGAAGACGCTATTGTTACATGGAGAGAGGAGACTGATTTTCAATTATAGCTTCACAGTGTGTTTCCATTTAGAGCTCTTTTATTAGGCAGCCTATCAGAGCAGAGTGTGTGTGTGGGCGCGCCTAATCGGCATCCAAGATGGGACCATTACAGCTCATTTCTCCCTCCGTCATTTCTCCCCTCATCCATCCATTCTTCTCCCCCTTTGTGCTGTCATACATTGGATTTCACGCTATAAAACCCTGACAGGCAATTAGATGAGGATTTGACCCATTAAGGGGCTAAAGGGAGGGATGATGTTTCATCTCGGGGTCAAGCTGCTCCGCTTTAACCTATGTCTGAGGATGATGTAATGGATTCCACACGCCACTGGGGCGCACGTTGTTCCAAAATGTTTGTTCAGCGCTGTTGTCTCCTCGTTGTTTTTTTTTTTACGACGCCTCCCTGATCACTTTGCTGTTGCAGCTCACACTCAGGGACTCTATTAAAGCACCTACGTGCGCGGCGGGAGAGCGACTCCGCCGAGCACAGTTTACGTCCAGTCGCCGCAGTCGATATAACCTGAGTGTGATTTTTATTTAGCGACAGTAAAAGAAGATGTAAAGCTGCTGGCGGTGGATGGGGGGGACGCCAGAGGTCGAGGGTGTGAGATTTAGGAGAAAGGAATCTACTGGCAGAACAATCCTCAGGATTTTTACTGGGTTCTTTCATTACAATCGTGACATTGTCATTGTGAAATTGTTTTCTTTGCCCTGGAAAAGTTTCTTCGTATTTACACTGTGGAGGCTGCCATGTTTTTTACTTTGGCCCAAAAACCTTTTGAGTTTTTATGACTTTTTTTTTAGTTATTACGGCCCCCGATGTGGAACAGCCTGCGGCAGAACCTCAGGGCCGCAGAGACTGTTCATATTTTGAAAAAGAGGATCAAGTCTCAGCTTCTAAATCAGGCTTTTGATTGATTTCCTTTATTCCTCCTAATCATAATTCCTATGGTATGTTTATTTATTTATTATTGATTTGTGCTACAACCTTTTAAATTATGTTTTAACGACATGGTTTAAATTTTACCAACTGAAAAGTATTTGATCTACTTTTAGCTCTGTGAGGAAAAGTGCCTTATAAATACGCTTTGGTTAATTGACTGACTCATTTTGGATCATTGGGTGTTTAGATGAAGGTGATTTGTTGGACTGACGGTCGCACCAGGCCGCCCGTGTCCTCGCGGGCTAGTGTGTGTTAAATTAGAGGCGTGTCTTGACACGATGACCAGGAGACAAGCGTGCGGCTAAGCTCCGTAAAGCCTCCCTGCAGGACCTGTCACCAGAGGAGTGACGGGCCGATCCGCGTGGATGCTCGTGCTTGGAGACGAGATAATGTAAATGTCAACGGGTCACAGCACGGACAGACTAATAACAAGCTGTGGTGTCCATTTCAGCCCCCCCGCTCTCAACTGTGGTAATACACAGTTTACTGGGATTTCATCCCACTGCATGCGTGCCTGTTTAACGTAAGGGGGATTTTCTTCTCCCGGAGCATTGCAACACCCAGCAACAGAGATGTCCTCATGCATAATAAATAGCACGGACCAAGATGTATGTAGCAATTGCATAAATACTTGATATGCATATTTAAGGTTGCACAGACGCCACTTCGCTGAGAGCCATGTTAATGAATGTGTTGCGTGGGCTGCGGCGATATTGTTTATTTTTGTAATTGAACCCAAGCACTAACATGTTTAGATGCCTGGGAATGTGCCATAAATTCTCATGACAGTGCAGAAACAAGCAGCTCTTTTCTAGGAGCAGGGAGAGCGGGAGAGGAAAAAGAGAAAGTGTTGATGAAAGCAAAGCTGATCCTTTTAAATCCCACCCACTTGGCTCTGGAACCTCTCCGCCAGAGTTATGACATCAATGCTTTCCCCGAGAAAATCTATTCAAGTGACTGCAAGTTAAACAGGCTTTTTGCTGGTTTGCCATTACACCTGCAGCACCTGTCATGCTCAATAGTGGGAAACACTTTATTAGCTGCTTTGGATCCGGTTAGCGCCACCGAGGAGGAGATGTTTCCACCCCTATTAGTTGGGTGGTTTGTCAGCTGGATTAAACAACAACTACGACGCGGATTTCCATGAGACTTGGGGAAACAATGGGACGCAGACCAGGAGAGAATCTATTCTTACCTTCCATAAATCGCATTTTTATCTGAAACGCAGATCTCAGGAGGCATGACCATCTTCTTATATTCCAGGTTTATAGTTAGGGCCCCAAGGAGTGCGTAGTACTGGCTTATATAGACTCATATTTGGACAGAATGTACAAGTAAATAACAACAGTGGGCAGGACAGGACAACGTCAGTGGCAGCTACACCTTGATAAAAAGACAAACAGGTCACTTAGACACGATGAGCAGCTGCGACCAACGCCCCTACATCTCCCCCACGCTGAAGCCACGCCCAAACAACGTGCACGTGCACAGACAACCCCCAGAAGTCGCCTTTTCCTTGACTTATCTGCCACTCTGCTGCAGCTTCAGGCTGCTCTCAAGCTGCCTCCTCCTCCTCAATAAATCCATTCTAATGACAGGTACTGCAGTTAATGTGATTCAGAGGGGCAGGTACATCAGGTTCAATAGATTCTGAAGTACTGTTAATGAAATACATTTAAACCAAGCCCCCGGTGCTTCATCCAGATGCACCTGCTGATGGGAAGAAGATGTGGAAGATGGAAACACACACTGACGCCTGCGGGTGTGTTTTACCGACAGGAAAATGTTCAGCTGGGTAACAAATCTCGCCTTGGACGACAGGCCCCACAGCTCGGGTCAGTTTAGCAACAAACATTTTCAGTTTTAGGGAAAAATGTTTGTGAAAAACCCGAGAAGCACGAGGAAGCAGGAAGCAGGAAGCAGGTGTCTCCTGCAACCAGAACAGCTGCAGGCGGTTTGCCGGCGAGTCCAGTTTGAGAAGAAAGGCCGACACTTATTTCACTAAAGCCAGACCTGGTGCATAATTGGCCCTAATGCTGCTTTAAAGCTTCATTCCTGTGTGACCGTGATGTCATCATGAATCCCACGGACCTGGTCACCACGTGGGATCAAATCCAGCCACGCAGGAGCAGCGCCCCTGGATGAGTTTTGATGAAGACGCCCCACTCTTGACGAGCACTCGCCGATTGTGGCAATCAGCACAAATACGAAGTGGCCACTTGACAATGTCGCTGTTGGAATGAGGACTTGATTTCAGGGTCCCTGCAGGGTCAGAGCAGTGTGGCTAATAAAGGCCACATCGATCATGTTCAGCTCCTCTTTTACCCACTTCCCCTTTGTCCCCTGAATCTTCTCTGATGCTGTTTGTGTCCCTGTTGGACATCTGCAGATGAGTCCTTCTTTATTTGCCTCTGGTGTTTGTGTTCATCCCCCCTGCTGCTCTTTTAATTGTCTGTCTGCTCTGCGCTTCGCTGCTTTGCTAAATATTGAGCCGGCCGTAACGTTTACATTTCATTTAGCTGACACTTTTATCTCAAGCCACTTGCAATAAATGCATGCAAGCATGAGGGTGCACACCCCCAACAACAAGAATTAAGAAAGTACAATTTGCTTCAAAACAAGCTCTAAAGTTAAACGCTTCCAGCTGCTGGCTTCATCCAGCTCTGGTACCAGCCTCATCTCACCGTGCACAACGCAGAATGCAGTGCTGTATGAGAGCTGCCTCCTCTATGAAATTAAACTCTTAGTTTAGTTTGAACTCTCTCATTTCCTTGGTTATAGTTTTTAACTGGTTTTAACAACCGTCCCATTTCAACATTTTGTAGTAATGTCATATTTCACATGGCATGTGCCACATGTCGGAGACGCCCCTGTATCCTAATTTGACATGGTCCCGCTAAGTGGCTAAGGCTCTCCTGATTCATATTGTTATTCAAAGCAGCTGGCCTATTTCTCTGTGTGTATTTGTTTTAGTTTAACCACAAGCTCCGAGTGCTCCCTCAGTCAACGCGGGTGATTGTTGAGGGGTTTAAACAATCCTCCCAGCAATTTGTTGCCTGGGATGAATTAATCTAATGAATTACCTCGAGTCATTTAGATCGAACACCGCACGTCTTTGTCTTTCTTATACGGCGCGCTAAGTGCTAAGTGCACATCTTGTCAGGCAGTGCCATTAAAGCAACATTGTCACTGAGGGAGGGTGTAAATATAAGTTAGAGCCCCTCCGCCGCCTCAGTGCAGTTTGTCTAAAATCCTCCCGGGGCGTTTCTGTTTGGCTAGCGGCCGCGTCGGAGCGATGCCTGTCAGGAGACAATAACGCACGTTTATCGGCAGCTCACGTGCACTATAAACATCAGTCACCTCGCCCCGCTGGTGTTTCCGTCACATGGGTCGCACGCACGGCGCGATAACCAGAGTTAACGCACCAAGATGTTTGCACTGCGATAAGCTGTGTAAATAATAAACACTACCGATGCCTTTTGTTCTATCAATCACGTTAGTCAGCGCGTTGAGTGTATTTTCATCTGTTTATCTATTTTCCTGTTAAACTGGGCAGTAGGTTTTATTTTTTTAACATGGCGAGATTCGACATCGGATGTTTGACATTTCATTGATTTCTCAGAGAAACGCCGGTTTTCAGAAACTCACAGGACGGTGTCTGAGGAATTCAGTCTTTCTCCCTTTGGACACAGAAGCTAAACACACTGCTTTCTGATTCCAGGTGCACAGAATCACCTTGAGCTGTTCAGCCTGGCCCAATCCAATGCAATCTTTTAACCCCTCGAGCCCGTGGGTTTAGCGGCTATACAAACACGCTCGGCTTTTGGTGGTTCTTTGTTATGATTTTACTCTCGCTCCTCCGCTGTATGATCTAAAATTGATGCCAGAGACCCCGTGGCCTGTCTGTTGGATGCTGGGAGACTTTGAAGTGGAAGAAGTTTGACAAAACACCCCGAGGCAAGTGTTGCATGGGGCTACGAGCGAAGGGGCCCCGCGGAGGGAGCGACGCAGCGCTCGAATGGGAAGATCGTGTGCAAAGATTCCTAGATGCAGAAAGCTGGAACTGCTCACTTAACGCACATTATGTGCGTTTTACACGAGTGTGTCGCTTTCACATGCACACACACTTCAAGTCTAAAGTATATCAAGTGTGTTTGTGACTGAGGCAACGAGACACACCAGCTTTGGCTGCAGGGTTGAGTGGGCGGATATTAACCCATTAAAAATAAAACAGGATGTATCCTCTTTGGAGTCTGCATATCGTTGTTGGTGGTAAGATATTTGTTAGTATTTTATCAGACCTACTGGGTGGTATAAACCCTGCTCTGGTCGTGTGAGAGGAAAGGAGCGTTGCGGAGGTAACTACCAACTGTGAACACAAGGGTGGAGGCCATTTTAACGTCCGTCCACCAGTGGCAGGTTAGAGCCTCGTGGTCTTAACTGGGACGTGGCGGTGAAGCTTGCTGGTGAACGACAGCCGCGGCGGTCTTCACACACCAACAGTTTCCATGACAACACACTGTCCCCTGACATTTGTTTCGCAGTAAATGGAATGTAAATGTTACTTCCCTCCATGTTCCCTGGAACATCCAGATAATAGCCCAATGATGGAGCACTTACTCTGGAATATGTGCCCAGTAGTTCATGAGAGTACTGTTACCACTGTACGTACACATCAGCCCTGGCACAGGCTGGGGCTGTGTTTATTCCTACTTTGTTTTCAGGAGGGGAGACATTAGGCTGCTCAGAATGCAGCTCCAGCGCTCTTTGAATATCTGCGTGCGGCAGTCCTGCCTTCTACACCGCTGACAGCCCGAGGACACAAAATAGCCCCGTGGAAAATCAACTCACGCCACTTATTCAGCGGCGAAAAGAAAAACAGCTACGAGCAGAGGTCTGAAGCGTACAGGTTTGCTAATGTCGCGCCTCAGCCGCGGCAACACAATGACCCCTGGCTTTCAGAAAGAGCAACACGCGGGAACAGATGCAGGAGACAAAAGGGAGGGAAGAGGTGCCAGGACTGGCTCTCTGATCTGAACACGGCGTCACCGCCGCAGAGCTGCGTATTGATCGTGCACCACAGATCACGATGAAGGATGGCGAGTCAGAGATTACGTGGATCAAGACTGCGAGCTGATCGCGGACCGGGATCACAACACGAGCCGCTTGGTTTTCAACATGTCTGCAATTAACGGCCATAGGGAATTTATGTCTCAGTTAAACATCGCTTTCACCTCTTTCTACATGTATTTCTCCGGTAGTGATCATCTTTGAGTTTCATTTTACTCTTGTTCTATCGGTTGATCCAGTGATTCCATTTGTATCACAGGGTCTAACGAGGTGTGGCAGGCATCCGCATTGCAAATGAAAAGAAACACATGCAAGACGTCTTCCGTCCCCGCTGATGAGCAGCATTGTACTGCAGCCAGGTTCATCGCTTCCTTGGCTCCGCTGGGAAAAGTGTTCGATTTGTTTAGTCACACAAAGACTCACTCCTCCCCCTGATTTTTAATATCCCTACAAAAAACTGTGTTGAAATTAATGGAGTCCTAAATCAAAAAGTGAAAACTATGTTGTAAGACTCTCAGTTAATGAGCTATGGAGACGCTGAGTCTAAATTGGGTTAGGGTTACAGAAGTAGGTCTTGTTTTACTCTCACTAATAGATAGCACATCTTTATCTGTCCTACACAGCATGGATGACCCTTCACACACTCTCACCACTGGACGCTTTATATCATGGCTCCCTAAGGGACACTTTGTTACACGGAACTGGGGACGACCTGCTCCAGCTCCTGAGCCGCAGCCAATGGGAGCCTCTGTCACTTGAATCAGGATTATGGTATTTGTTTACGTTCAGCCTTTTACTCACCTGCAGGACTTAAGCACAGGTCCTGGACTTCACCCTGTGGTTGTGTCGATTCGGCCAAACTGGGGTTGAGGTTGACTGCGACTGCTGCTGGGGACTTCTCCACAGATGAAAGACTAATCGAATGCACCACTGACCTTTCCAAAGATTTACACGTGCACCAAATGCACCGAGGTTTCTCTGTATAATGACTTGGAAGCGTTTTACATAACTAACATAACTTTCTGACATTTAAAATCAAAGCCCTGCTTCAAGAAAACTGATGTGAAAGCCTCTGTGGTTTTTCAAGAGGCTACAGATCTTGTCATTCTATTTTTAATGGGATTAATTTTATTTGATAATCACTTTAAATGTGACACAGTGTGGGTGTAGGAACACGTACTAGTGGATCCATTATGCCTCCGTCGCCCAGGGACGACGGGAGTTGTACTTACTATTGTAGCAAGGAACTCATTTTAATCCAGGACTCTCCTAGGACTTTATATGGTTCTGCTCGAGTGTGTGTGTGATTCATTAATACATTTCCCTTTGCTTCTTCATTGCAGTCTGCAGCAGTATGATAATAATGTAGCACGGCCACTAAAACAGGTTAATCTCCTCAGCGGCCGCGGCAGCAGGGCGAGGATTGTTTTCACTTTGTGAGACACCTGCTGTAGCACCACAGAGACAACGGAGTACCTGCCAGGTGTGTGTGTGTGTGTGTGTGGACACAATTATGATCACCATGGTCACAAAATCTAACCATGCTGCTTATGGTCTGACTCCACAATTCAATCTTTTGTCTTTGTTTTTGGAAAGAAATGACCAGATTTACTGCGGTTCCATTAACAACTTACACAAGACTGCAACACAACAAGTTGGACCAAATTCTCTCTGAATAGATACAGACACAGTTTAGAGTCTAAGTCTGACGCCTTAATGTGACAGGGAGAAAGAGAGAGATCCACAGACAGTCATCACAGCTGTTCCATATCTGGCCTGGAGGATGCTTCAGAATGCACACAGGAGGAGCCAGGCATCGCCCCCCCCCCCCCCAACAAACACCAACTCTGCTCCTTCCACTTGGCAGAACCCGCACCGTCTCTCTCTCTCTCTCTCTCTCTCTCCGCGTCGCCTTTCATTTCGCCACTGTCAGGTCGCCGGTGACGAAGGGCCCTTCAAACTGACCCTGGCGGCGGTTTCCATTAAACGCGTCACTCAAGAAACTCCTGTCACCTCTTTTCTCCAGCTCAAGTATTTGCCAGGATAACAGTTTTTTAAGTGTGAGCTCGAGCCCAGTTTGTGTATTTGTGTGTTTCACCTCTGTGTTCTCTGGCTGTGCTGCCACAGGAACATCACATAACATGATATTCATCCCCATACAAGGACTGCTTGCTTGTGACTGAGATGGATCCTCTGAAGTAGGGCACCTTTTCAGGGTTTGTGTCAATGGGTTTCATCTTTTCATCTCAGCCTCGGCTTGCCATTATTGTCTAGTTTCCCTCGTATGATATATTAATTACATTTCCAACCTTGGCACTGATGTGGGACAGAGGTTCTCAGGGTGGCATGTTCTTATTTACGCGGTGTCGCGCATCCTTTCTCTGCATTATGCAGCGCGATGTATTTCTGCTTGCCGTGTTTGTGGCATGTTGATTTCTGTGGCCATTGTGTCATCTGTTTTCAGTCGGTAAAGTCAGGCTACTTGTCCCACTTCCATCTTGTTTCACTTCTTAATGACAAGTTTTCCAATCCCCCCCCCACACAGCTCCCACTTCATACTTGCTCATATCTGTCTTGTGGGGGGACGTGCCCTCGTTTCTTATTTTCTTTCTTCCTCCTCTCTCAATCCATCGCTCAGTTACTTTATCTGGGTGTCGCTGTGTCAGAATGTATTTGCAGCTAAATTATTCATTAGAGAACTGGAGGGCAATCAAAAGGACTGGTAGCACGGCAGGGCCAGCGTGTGCCCGATCATGTGTGTGTTTATGGGGGAGAGAGCCAGCAGAGACGAGAGGGGAGAGCAGGCTGGAGGAAAGAGATTACACAGAAACCCAGGGGGGCCCAACGCAGAGCCTTGCAGCTCTCCTCGCAGCCCGTGGAATACTAATTTAACCGGGGTGTGTGCCGTATGTGAGCGTGTGTATTGTGGCATGATTTTCACAGTGTATCCCTCGATACGATCAATAACGCTGGTGTGGAAACACGACTCATCTGCAGTCACCTTATTTCACCTTTCAGCCCAAAAGAAGTTGATTCATCTTTGATGCAACTTCTCTGTGTCTGTGTGTGTGTGTGTGTGAGAGAGAATAGAGAGCATGTGCCTATTTGTCACTTACACTCTCTGCTTCTGACAACCTCTTGTCCAATTAACAGATATGCTGTGTAAAGCTGACAAGTCACTTGGTCCCATGCGATTCAGCTGAACACACACACACACACACACACACACACACACACCAGAATTGTGTCAACGGATGCCACAATATCATCACATAATGATCACTAGCTCTCTTCAATGAGTCAAATCTTCCTTCACAGCTGCACACACATTAATTCATTCATCACCCCCCCCCCCCCCCCCCCCCCCCCCCCCCCCCCAACATGGAGAATAAGACCAAAGTGCAGAGCAGAGTCAATAAAGTGTCTGATGGATAGTGTGCATCTTCATGTCTCACTGGCAAAGTTTCCATCCTCAAAGGAGAATTCACTGATGTCCTTCAGATATACGTCACAGCTGAGAACCTAGAGGTGACTCCAGGACTGTTCCTGAGTCACACACACACGCACACTCACTTCCCTGCCGTTGACGAACGGGCGGTCGACAAAAGCGGCCGGTGACAACACGAGCAGCGTGACATCTGCTTTGATGGAGATCACAGAAAGTGCAGTCTCAGAGGTTTTTTTTTAAATTTCACTCGCGTCATCCACCATCCTGTCACGCTCGCGCATGCAGGGGCAGGAATGGCACCAGTCCTGTGGTGACCCAACAGACAGTACTTGAAAAAACACAGGCCCCCGTCCGAGACGTAGACGTCTTAGTACTTTTATTTCAGCCTCAATTCTAAACCTTGTCCACAGAGCCAGAGAGAGACTGGCTGCTTTTATTGTAGGGTATAATATTATAGGACGGGCTCGGTATTATTGAGCTGCAGGAGCTCTGCCTGCTGGAAACAGGAGACCTCGAGCAGATATTACATTCATCGGTGTGACATTTTTACCCCGTCTGAGGAAATCAAGGATCAGTTTGTTTTTCTCTCCTGTTCTATAAGAAGGTGTGATGGCTCTGATGAAATGTCGACATATATGAGGACCGCACCTCCCTACCAGTCCAAGCCTGGCGTTCTCCAGTACCGGTGATGATCTCAAACCAGTTGGCTTCTTGCTGGCTGACACCACAGGGCCTCCAGTGAGATGAAGAGTGTGTGACAGACTGATTCTCTTCCCCTTATCTCTGCATCTGACCATGAGCAGCGAATATCTGTAGGTTGTGCAGAAGTTTTATTCATGAGCTCGGTCGCCTGATATTTGACTTCAAGCGCTTCGCTTCGTGTGAAGAGGGCGACTGCAGCGTTCTGCTGTTTGAACAGAAAACCGTGGGCTCCTCTAAGTGTGGAGCAGTCGGAGAGAAATGACCGACATCGTCCTCCCCGTGTCTTGTTGGGTCTCTCATATCACTGGTGAAAAAGCTTTGATAAATGACCAAACCCACTTTGGCTCCACCCACTTTTGGCATGTGGAAGATCCCCCCATTGATATTAATTATCTTTTTTTTTTTTTAAAGAGTAAAGGTACTGAAAAAAAAACACATTTAAAAGAATTAAAGAATATGTTAGTGTCCTGCCTTTATTGTTAATTCTACTGACCCATAAAAATATGAAAACGAGATACTGGTGGAAACCGCATGAAATTCTGAGTGAGCAGATTCACCCTCATGAAATATAATAAAATAAAAAGAGCGAAGAAGAAGCTTCGGCCCTTGAATACCGATCCATCTTCATGAACTCGTCACTGCAGCTCTGGCAGACCGGGCAGGACAGAACCAAATAAAAGAGTCTCTGTGCAGCGTGTCACAAAATGGCTGCCACTGTGTTTGACGGGCACAGTGACAGGTTTCAGTGTCTCTTAGCAGGCCTGGCGTGAGCGTGCAACACCGTCACTCCTGCCCTTGTGCAGCGACACAAACGCAAACACACATTCAGCATAATCTATTTCACAGTCTGCTGGAGTCTGGCAATCTCTCCAATCTGCACTGCTCAGACCCTGACTCCCAGTGACCCCCCCGAACAATTTTAGTGAGCTATCACTGGATGCATTAGACAGCCGCCAGCCTCCCTGGGACACAGCAGGCACAGGTAGAACAGTTTCTGTCTCTCAGCTCTCAGCTTCTCCTCCTCGGTGAAATCCCATTTCTGCCACTCAATCTGGGATTAAAGGTAAAGCTCCACATGAGAATGACTCTGATTCAGAGAGGCCAGCATCGACAGACTGGACTGACGAGGACGACTCATCTGTGTGCAGGGTCGTCGCAGGGAGACGACCCACACCTGTGGAGAAGACAAGGAGCTAATGAGCTGCGACAACAACTGTCATTTATGATCACTGAGAGATTATTTTAACCTATTTTAGTCTCCACAAGCAGCTCAAGAATTCCACTTGAAATGGTAACACATCCACTATGTTTTTAACCTAAATCTCAGTCCTCTGTGGTCCAGGATCAGTCAGGATGTTACCGTAAAGGCTTGAAAAGACAAATACTGACTGTACGGACGGACTGTAGCTCAGCGGCCCTATGAAGATATGAAGTCTTTCTCATTGTTTACAAGTGCACTAACTGGTTGGGTTAGTCCTTCAACATATTTACGATGCGTGGTAGAAACCCTCCAAGACAGGGTTACTCCGGAACGGAGAGTCACAATCTCAGTATTCTCTGCAGCATCCATCCGTCACGGTGACTGTGGCGCGCAGCGTGGAAACACTTGTGCTGCCTGCAGTCGGAAGTTCTGTGCTCCTGACGTAAACGACATCAGATTCATCTTCACAACATCTGTTGGAGAAACGTCTGGAGAGCGGTGATAGATGAGGGCCGCCATTTGACTTCTCACATTTGTGTGTGCTTGCATCCCAAGTAACTTTGTACTCCACTAACGGTTCACACCGGCCTCTGACTGACTGAAATCTACTTGACCGTGGCTGCGTCCACCAGGTTGTGGGTTGTTGCTACTCAAAGGTGGAGGTGGCTCTTTGGAGCGAGGTGGACCAGGAAGAGTGGATTGGTGCAGCCAAGGTGAGGTGGCCAAATGGAGCCAGAGCAGGCCGCCAGAGAGAGGAGGAAACCACCGAAGAGGAGAAACACACGGAGGAAGACGGAACAGAGAACCCGTGACGGAGCCGAGCTGCACGGGTCTGCTGTTTGAATTCATGTTGGGCCGATGAAGCCAGACCGGTTAGCGTGTGGCTGTGTGCGGAAGACAATGGTTGCCCGGTGTTGCCGTACGCGTGGGCCAGCGCAGCCAGAGAGGCCGCGGCGCTGTGGCGTACCCTGCTGCTCGGGGAGACACAGGGAGGAGAGCCCTGACCGGTGGCCATGAAGGAGAGTCACTGGTCTGGTTTCCAGCGTGTGTGGATGTGCTGATGATGGCAACGGGTTTGAGCACCCTGTGGGGGACACAGCCTCTTTGCATGCATCTGGTGAAAGCCTGAAATGCTGCTGGATGTGATGATGAAAGCCAGAGGCTTTTAAAGAGGATCAGGTCACCGGGGGCTCGAGGTGATGAAGTGGCCGCAGCTCCAGACAAAAGGAGTCACTGTGTGCACTCTGCCAGGAGCACTTCCTGTTTGTAAACCCGCTATTCAGCCAACAGACCCCCCCCCCCCTTTGGTTCAACCTTCATTCTGCTCTTCTGCCATCTGAAAAATAGTTCTTGGAAAAAGTTCTGATCTCCTGGAGAAGTGGACTAAATGGACCTCTAATGAAATCCAAACATGAGGGAACAGTTGATTAGAAATGCATTAATCATGTGGCCTCACCCTAAAGTCTGCAGACCAGTAATGAAAATGATCATTTCTGGATGGAACCACCGTCTCCTTCCCCTTTGCTTTGCTGGACCTGAATGACTCTGGGTTATTAGTTTTGGTTTAAGGTAATTAGTCTCGTCCCTGGCTTAATATCCCAGGGTGGCGTTGGCTGATTAAACACTTTTCTCGAATTGTTTTGAATTTACAGCGTATTGATATATTATGATTTATGTCCCTTGTTTCTTTGATATCACTTGATTTTGTTTTTTACTATTTTTTTCCCACAATAGCAACAAGCACATTTTTGCTTCTATGTTGGGACTGCAAGAATTTGCTGAGAAATTTCCTTCAGGATGAAAGTATGTAATACTAAGTATGTAACAGCCTAAATAATCTTGCCCAAGGATACTTTGGGAAGATTGGGGCTCCGACCGCCGCCCAACAAAAGCATTGCTAAAAACCTCCCTCTTTGAGGCGAACAGAATCAATGTGGTGCTGCAGAACCATGGCCTTCCAGCTCCTTTGCAAAATTAATGAGAATGTCCCATGGCCGTATTCCCATCTCACAGCGAAGGAGAAGGCCGTCTTCATTAGAGCATGTAGTTTTTTGCGTCTCCATCAGTCACCAGGGAGCCAACAGTGTCTGTGCCGGGCCACTTAATAACCCCTACAGGGATGCTGCGGCTGCCCATTCCTCAGCCCGACACCTTAACGGCAGCCCAAATTGGGACAGCATGATCTGTTAACTCGCACTACAAGCACTACTACAAACTCCTTTTGAGTTTCTATGACAGAACCCGTTGATCTCGCTGACTGAGAGCCTAAATCATGCAGCCTAACTGCACCCGCTGCACCCACTTAGAAGCCCTCGTTCCACTCCATGCATATGAGCTTCAGAGGCTGGGGCTGCATCATGTAATCCTCTCTGCTTTTAACCAGAGGGATCAGATGTTTCAGGCTGGGGTCTGTGTCACTGTTGCATCAGACCTGTCGGCGTTAAATCCACTGTGTAGCTGTGTCTTATTCCTCTTTCAGAGGAGGAGGTTATAGGGTGTCTGCTGGCTGAATGGAAATATCCTGCTCTGACCGAGTTGAGACGGAATATCATAACACGGCCTCAGCCTGCATCCTCCAGCCTTTGTGACTGGAAATGTATAGATTTGATTATTCTGACGGGACTCTCTCGGCTTTGTAAACTCTGAATGTGTTCTTATTCTTATTTCATGATGACAGCGGATCTAAAAGCAATAAACAAATGTTGGGTACGTTGGTGAATGACAACACACAAGGTTTACATGCATTCATACATCCTGTTACTTAGATTATACGACACCAGCTGCTGAGTTGTTGGCGAGTTCTCGCCGTCGCGTCTGCCTGAGATCTATAAAGATCCCAATCTCTACACGCTGATGACAAGAGTGATAAGTATCGCCTTTAAAGCAAACCTGCCGCCTTCAGACCCCGCAGCGTGAACATTGATCAGGCCCGCAGGCTGTGCTCCTCAAATCAACTCAGTGTGGCCTTAAAGGATTTGTCTGTTTCTCCCTCACAATGACACATCTGAAATGAAATAAACATCCCCCTGTATTTCCCCTCTCTGCCTCTGCCCAGAATGTCTGGTTAAAATCTCTCTGCTGTCACTGCGGAGACACCGATTGCCTTTGCTTTCTTTGCCAGTTCGAGAAAAGCGTAAGCCCGTGAGCAGAGCCATGCTAGGCTAACATGGGGAGAGCAGAATCCAGCAGAGATTTGAGCTCTTTGTTCTCTCTGCCTTTGGAGCCCGGAAGAAAGGGAGGCAACTGACGTCAGCTTCAAAAGTTCACAGAACACCGTCGCTGCCTGAGTTCCTGGCAACAAAGTTGATAAACCAAACTCACAAAACGTGCAGCTTGTGTTAATTGAGTGAAAGAGAAATACAAAATATCTAAAATAATCCGGAAGAAAAGATGCCATTTTCTTTTTCAGTCCAGTATTATACGTATTAGATAGTCAACTGTAATTTGATCTACCAATGATGCACATGCACTGGCTTCCTGCAGCCCAGCCCTTTAATGGGGTGCTCGTGCTTCTCTTTTCCTCTCAGCTAATCAAGGTGCTGGCTTCTCTGTGAAACATGCACAGTGAGTCTGGAGAGAGGTTGGGAAATATTGGATTCGGAGTCGTCACTGGAGTGTGCAGTTCCCCCCCCCTGTACTTTATATACTTGATGTGCAGGGGAAATAGTTTCACAGGAAAGACAGAAAGCACTAAATCATGACATGGTCGGTTTGGTTGCTGCAGTAAAGCTGAGTCACATGATAAAGGGTCAGTGTGTGCCATTTAGGGGAAAGGGATTGAATGAATTGCTGTTTCCTTTCCCATAGATTGGACTCTTTACATTTCAAAACCACCACGTTTTTGACTCATGTTTTTTATGCTTGCTTGGGCTTCATGCTGCGTCCACCCACGTTGTTCGCCCCCTGTCTTTGTCAGGTTCATCCAGTTTGTGCCGTCTGAGGCTGTCACTGATCAGTATCACTATCATGAATGCCTGCGCACGTCTCATCCAGTCCTCAGCCTCCTCCCTGCGCACTGTATAGCCTCAGGTGCTGGACTTGTCTTGATGTCTGGGCTTTCTAGCTGCTCGTTTAGCCACTTAATGATGCCAGCTGGGTATCTGATGAGTGGCAGTGAGACGGCTCGGATTTAGTTGGTGACTTTTCAGGACTTGCAGAGCCCTCTGGAAGTATTTAGCCGCGGTTGGCTTCCTCGCAGACTCGTCATGATCGCCACTTGCCCGTGGACTCCCCAGGTATTTGTAGCTGTTGTGAACAATTCCACTTGCATCCATATATATCGTTGTCAGAGCCATTCATCGTACCAGCGTCACACTCGATTCAGTGGGATTAGGAAACAGCGACAGTTGATGCTCCAGAGTTTGCTTCAGGGTCCTGCAGCCAGTCTCAACGTGACTCACTGGCACTGCACTAGTCAACGATAATGATCATGATAATATTTCATTTTTCCTTTTAAAGGGACAGTTCATCTACTCACCACTGTGTCGATGGAGTTTGGAGTCTCACAGCTCACATGCTGGTTTTATTCTGAAGAGGTAGCATAAAACTTCCAGTTAAAATGATTTCATGTAATATTATTTGCAATTGCACGAGCAGCGCGGGTGTGCCCATGGAGTTTGTACAGCCCTGACAAACAGTTTGTGTTGAAAGCGGAATGGGTTAGCGTGTGTTTGGCCACACACAGCGGCGTCTGTGGCCCGATCGTGCTTCTGCCTCTTCCCTCTTTATTTTGTTGGATGCCTGAGTGAGCACACCTGCAGGTCTGCCAAGCTGCACTGCTGAGAGCTGTTTCACTTCAGCTGCCCAGGGTGTGTGTGTGTGTGTGTGTACGATCTTGGCTTAGCTTCAACACCACACTAACATAATTTGGCTCAGGTGATTTGAGTACAGTAATTCTGTGTGTGTGTGTACAAATCCAATGAACACAGATTGCTGGGACATGATATTGGTTTTTGCTCCCGACGGAACAAGGACTCGGGTGAAATCACTGCCGTTGTGCACGCCACGCAAACACAGAAACGCATGAGAAAGCTGACGGACCGATTCTCACGTCAGCGATTGGCATCGTGGACAGCGGCTGTTGACGCTGTCTTCACCGAGACGTTTTAGTGCGATGAAATGCGTAAGTGATGAAGCACGTTCCCATGACTAACGAGACGAGACGGCCCCACAACTGAAGATGGTAAATTCATGAAACTAGAACGGTTTCAATCGACGTATTCCAGTCATGTGAGGCTGTTCTGCTCATGGGCTCACGTTTCTGATGCCTTTAACAAGTTCTGGTCTTGCCAGTTCAAAGAGGACTGTGGTATTTACTGTATTTTTTTTCTTTTTTGCTAATTGTATTGTTTTATGTTTCGCCATCACGGGAAGAGGCAGCGAGGGAAAATGTGAGCGGATTTTGGGGGAATGGACCCGTGACTCTGCTTGCCAGAGCCTGACGACAGCCGAATAAATGTTTGCCTTGACTGTCTGACAAGAGTGTGATGGCTGCTCACACACACTGACCTTTAAATATATCAAACTGTTGTATTTGGAGTTTTGAAGAGCAATTCAAATCCTTTCATTCTTCCTAATTGGCTGAGTGCTGAGAGCTACTATAGTGTTTTGCTTTCCCTTGAGTTTTTTCTGGAAATAATTTTAATGAATTCTGAAAGCTGTTTTTCAGAACTAATCATAAAAATTTAATGAAAAAGCATTCTGCTCTGTTTGTCTGATTTACAAAATAATTTTTATACATCCAAAACCAGTCCACCAGTTTATACTGGTTCTGTACTGGTGGTGTAAGAGAGTGCAGAGAAAGGCTCCTGTTGGTCCTCAGCTGGTGCTAACTGGTCTATGACAAACACTCACATATTAGCATTGATTCCACATATTTCTGAGGAAAGCTGGCACCAGACCCAGTTCCCTGCCTCACATGTGGAACCTGTTTCCAGCCAGACCCATTTGAGAGAGACAGGCGGCCCCAGAGGAAACGCGAACACTTCTGCAGATAGTGTGTGATAACACGTGACCTCAGGCTGTGCCACACTATTTATACACCGCTCATCCTTCGCTTATGAAAAAAGAGCCGGCGTAGAAAGTGGATATTCTCCGGGTTGCATGTGAGTTCTCAGATGTCAGGGCGGCTTGTTACCGACGGCCTTCTTGGGGATAATGGTGTTATTGAATAAAATGTCAGTGCGATCACTTGACCTTCCAGTGAGCTGTTTAAAACAGATGGTTATGCATTTGCAGAAGTAGTTCATGTTATAAACTGGGCGTCCCACGCTTTTTCATCTTGTAGAAAATAACCAGTCGTTTGCAGCTTCAGTAGTCATTTACCACGTGAACAGTATACATCGTGTATTTCTGACTAATTTAATGTCTAAACTGAAAAAAAGAATGTGTTTTTCCTTCAAAAATAAGGACATTTCTAGGTGACCCAAACTTTTGAGCAGTAGTGATTTAATTTGCTCGGTATGACAGCAGAGCCTCGTTGAGCGAGGCACACGACATGCACATTTGATCACGTTGCAAATGAGGGCGCACACCTCAGAATTTTATATGAGACCTTCACACTTTGTCCCGTCATCATCGCCTGTCAGCGCGGTGCCAGGTGATTGGCTGGAAGACCAATTACTGTCAAGTGTCATAGTGGTATTACACGTTACCCTGGGGGAGGCGTTCAACGCCGTGTCTGAGGCCTTTCACACCTCTCAGGCAGGTCCACACTAAACTGGTTTGTACAGAAAAATTAAATAAATTATAGCCCCCTGAGATTCCTGCGTTCACCTTTACAATAGAGGTGAATGAAACACTCCAAATACTGACGTTTTGGTCCATACCACTCAAATAAAGCAGCACAATACCTAAAGAGCAGGCGACATGTTGCTGCACCAGTTAAGTTGAATTCATTTGAAATTGTTGTGTGTGTGTAAGAGAGAGAGAGAGAGACCAACAATGAGCCTGATTACCTCATGCTTGACTAACAATATTAAAATGACAGGAGAGCCTGCAGAACAACGACACAAACAAAGCTGCTCTGGAACTAGAACATTCGCTCACTTTGCAGGTTTGAATCTCTCTCTCTCTGTAAAAGGCTATTGGTTCAGGCAGTGCTGCACAGTACAGTTCACCATTCATCCATTCATCCACACACACTCACCCAGGGCCACGCGCAGCATTAGCAGCAGCGTCTCCTGTGAGGGGCCTTCAGGGCTTCAGCTTCCTGCCCAGGGAGACCTTGCATGAGGAAGACAGGGATCGCAGCGCTGACCTGGTTACATGCATGATGTACACATGTACTGCATGTTGAGCAGAGGCAGGATGGAAAGTCTCTGCACAGACACACACAACGTTGTTTGCATGGGGGGGGGGGTGATTGCACCGCTGCCAGTTTCCACCGTGTGGTGCTGGAGAGCAACCGTGTGTTTGATGCCAAGTTAGCGGCCATAGGACATGTCGGGTTCCAGCGATCACCACCTCGCTCTGCCTCCTCCTCCTCAGCCAGTTCTCTCCACCGTTCCCCGACCCCAGAGCAAACTCTTTGATTAACGTTGAGCCCTTCATTAATCATCTCGTCTGTGCAAATCTGCTGCTATATACATTTATATTAATGATTAAAAGCTGTTTGCTTTGTGGCTGTACAGGGGAGTTCCTCAAGGCCCTGCTGTCGGCTCAAATAGAGATCGGAGCCTGAATTTACCTCAACATGAAAATGTAACAGGCGCTAATCTGAGCAATGCTCGTGTTGAAGAAGGGTCTTTAATTCTAATCTTTATCAAACCACCCACTCACCTGCTTGGACGGCCGTCTGAGGCAGAGTTCACCATCATGTGTTTGTTTTAAACGCTGAAGCTCAGACGACCTCAGTCACACACCTGGGCGCCTCCTCACCAGCCACACACACCTGGTTCCACTCCCCTCATCACCCTCCTGTTTAGCTCCAGCAGCAGCACCAGAGCCACATCGCCTTTATCCCGTGGTCTCCTGCTGCAGGAGGTGAGGAGCTCCAATGACAGCGCATCACATGGACTGCACACAGAAGTGATCAGAAAACAGCAGCAGGGCCGCTCTGTTCTTTGGTTCAGAGCTGGAGGGAGGGATTTAAAATGAAATGAATGCTTCATGTAAGAAAAAGTTCTGCTGCGCTCCTCTTCAGGTCCAGCTCGTCTTCTCCTTCCTACTTTTCCTCGGCCCACATGAGTGTGTGGCGTGGATGCATCATCGCATCACCTGCCCTCGAAAACTTTCAAACCTTCCATCTAAAATCAATTTGGAGGCCGTTGTTATGTAAGGACCTGAAACCGTTGTCCTGGGGCGACAGTCCTCCCACCAGCTCCGTCTCCTGAGCCTCCTCCTCCACGCTGCAGACACACAGCAAGGCCGCCGCCGCCTCCCACTACTTCCTGCCGAGCGAGCTCGGGAGAGGAGGCCAGGCCCCGAGTCTGCTGACTGCAGTCTTTCCAGGTGGGGGGGTGTTTGCTTCTGCCATCATGACGTTATGGTGGACAAAACCACCTCAGCTCACAAAAAAAAAGGAAATATTTTTAAAACATAAGACATAAAGGAAGCTCTCGTGTCCTCTTGAGAACCACTGACTGAAAAGAAGACGCTGTCAGAATCTCTGGATGTCATTTTGATTCGTTTTGGGGAAACATGTCTGGAACTCAGCGTGGTCCATTCCACTTGGTAACGCTGCGTCTCCACAGGCATCTGGCCTCCTCGTTGAGCATCACTCAAAGTGATCTCTAAAACGTCCTTTTAGGTACATTAAAATGTTTATGAGTTGAATCCGCCCCAGCCCTCCGTGTTGAGAGGGCCGGCCTCCGTATGCAAATGCCTCGCGTTCCCCGCCAGTGAAGCTGATTAAACTTCTGTGGCTCCGCTGAAGGATTGCCACGCTTCAAAGCAATTTTACATGGCAGCAGATGAACGATCTCACTCGCCGTCGGAGAGACACAACTCTGGCAAATTCATCACAGTGGCTCAATATAGACATCCATGCCAAAAAAGAGGGAGCAGCGGGGTCACGGTTGCCCGGTGCACTCAATCACATGGCGGGAAAAGACCTCTGTCTCTGTGTTGCCTTCATCACTCACATGCAAATAAAAGACATCCATCAAGTGGGCGACAGCCCTCAGCAGGTAACTAACTGCCAGCGGAATCATTACCTCGCACAGCTCAAGGTACGGCCTCGTTTTTTAGAATCAGCTCTAGTTGGAGTCAGACGGGGCCTGAACCACAAACAAACCCACTCTCACATATCTATCGGAACGCAGTCCAACGAGAATCTAGGTTGTCAACGAGATCAGTCGACCGATTATCCGACTTTACACATGAGAATGTACCCAATAAAGGGGTGGGGCCAATATAGACATGGACAAGTACAGGGGCTGGATGCAGAAAGGGCAGCTGGGAAAAGGCGAACGGCAGATTTCGGAGAAGCCGATCGGTCAGTGGGTGGAGCGTTGACACAGGTCGATCACTTGTTTCCAAGTCGACCGGCTCCAGAGCGGTTTGGAAAGAATAATCGGCTCTTCAGATTTACATTCAACCAGAGACCCAGTTTGCCTGGAGGTCAACAGCAAAGGTCACTTCTCACAAAAGGCAGACCAGGCGGGTCGCGGAGACAAAGCCAGAGATTAAACTCCTCCGGAGGAGCAGGAGGTAAACAGCGACGGTGGAAAAAAAAAATAACGCGTGGTCTGTGTTACTGAGCAGACGGAGCCAGAGAGTTTGATTGACAGCCAAGCCACGCCCACCAAAACACACAGAGGCAAAGGGAGAGGCGAAGGAAAAGGTGAACGGAGGATTAAACACAGAGGCTGCGGCAAATGCTGACAAGCCCAGGAAACAGGTCGGACTAAAAAAGTTTGGAGCAGCCAGTCGAGCCAGTTGGAAGGTCACCGGTTCGCGTCCCAGACAGGACACTTCTCGTGGGTGCGCGTGAGCGAGCGCACTTCACGCCCAGCGTCATGTGCCACAAAGCAAGCAGTGTTTCCTCCTCCTCGTCTCACGGCTTGAGAGGAATAGATAGATATGTTTTGACGTGTTGGCGCTCACAGTGGCACATATGGTCAAAAGCAGAGTGAGCATTCAACAACATTTTCCAAATGCCCATTTGAAGGCGTCGTAAAGTCTTGATCTGTAAAGATTACGACTCATGAACGTGTTTTGAACACGTTTCCTCAGCGCCGCAGCATCTGGTGGCTCACTGGTGGAAACGAACAACATTTCCTCAAGACGCAGCGCACAACATGGCAGGCTGGTCCGATGATGATCCGACATCCATTTCAGACAAGTAAAACCCTCTGTGTTGTAGCGCAGCAGTGGGCTGGATTACTTGACGCCAGCTCTGGGAAGCGGGAACATGCAGCGGTTAAATAAGCAGACCTAAACCGCGCTCACTGGCAGCGAGACACAGAGACCCGAGCCTGAACCCTGTAAGATGAATGTAAACGGTAAGTGACGTGTACGAGCGCACGACTGAGATGTTTGTGTCACTTTGTCTGCATTAGGGACGGCTGGCGCAGGAGCTGGGAAATGCTTTGTGCCTCTCAGCAAGTTTATTATCCGTTGTCGGGCCAAAGTAGATGGGGTGTTGCAGCTGGCGCGACAAAATGAGATTTATCTCCTTGGAATGGGAAGGGACAGCCATTTTCCTACCACTTGCTTCACTTAGCGAGGGAAGATGGTGTGGAAGGAGTGAATTAGCCTGCGCCGAGTCGCGGGACACAGCGGAGAAGAAGCGCAGAGCTGCACGCCAGGGGAATTACTTTATTATAATTGTGGTTTGGACAATTTAATCCTGTCATAAAAACAGCAGCGAAAACAGAGAACCGGTGAGATGAGAGGCCATTTTTATTGACTAAAGCCATCTGACATCCAAGTAAATTAAAGCGGACAAACACACACAAACGGCTGCTGGAGAGCTTATTTGTGATTGCTTTATGGAGACAGATTGAATCGCAATAATTGGGGACTGGAGCCTGCAGGTGCTGCTGTCTGGCATATGAGACGTAGTCATTTTGAGGGAAACCTCCGAGTCAAGTCATTACGGGAACATCAGCAGAACAAACACGCTGAGATGTTTAATAATAATCTGTCAACATGTCTGACAGATCATTTCAGGTACGCCAAGCAGATCACCGTGGTTCAGTCCGCGCTATCTCTGCGACACCAGGAAGTGGTCACGTGAAAGCCCAAAGATGGACAGATGGTTTCTCCGTGAACGTGTTGAGAACACGATGCATCGATCATCAGGAATCTAATAACGGGACTCAGGTGCCAGGACCTAAGGCAGACATTTTTGAACGAATCCAAACCTGTGAAGGCAGGTTGATGAACTAAATGGCTGACTTGCATCTATTAGATATGATATGTGTACACTTGTGTCAGATGAGGAATCTCAACACAATCACATCTTAATATTTATATCCTATTATAGAGAGTGACCCCAAAAGTTTCTAAGCAAAGGCATAAAACTCCGGTTGGATCTATGGGGCCGTATATATTTTTCAAAAGTCATATTTTATTCATGGTTCTGCAGACATGACTTTATTAGCCCAGCTTGAACTGAGCCATTTGAAAGCCGGCTTCAGGTCACCCCCGTGACCCACGGTGCTGGGTGTGGTGAAGCCGCTCCCCACTGCGGATCAGAGCGGCTCTGATAACAACCCGTCCCCACAGTCCCTCTTCTTTTGAGCCACATTTTAATTTCATGATATTCCGAGAGCATTGGGGGAATTACATCACACGACTGTCCTTTGTTTTAATATTCCTGCGTGACTTCAAACATTCCTCCCGCTCTCTCAAACCTGAACAAGAACTTGAAATGACACTGAAAGGAAGATAAGTTCCTCCAGGAGGACCCTCTCTGTGTCTCATTTGATCTCAGGTCCCTTCACCCCCTTTACCTCTCGTTTCTACGGCTACGTTGTTCTTGATGTCCGTCCAGTCACCGTCTCCACCACCTGAAATGTCAGTGTGTTTTAGGTCATTTTTTTTTTAACTGTCATGCATTGTGAAACGCTGCAATTTGCAAAATCATGGGCTTTCCAAAAGGTTACTGTGCTTTGGATTCCTTCGCCCCTGCACTTAGCTCTTCGACTAAGAGTGTAGATAACCTTTTAAAACGACATGCTCAGGCTACAGCGCTGCCTGTGACGTGTGCATCCTCCGAGGCTTCCAGCAGACGACGGAAACATCACCTCCGTCGCAGCCTGTTCTTAAAACGCTGTTGAACTTCTATAGAACTCTTGATGAGACTTTCTGAGAACAGTACTGACAATAAGAAACAGGCGTCATTCCGGTACAGAATCAAACGGGAGCAGAGACCCGGAATGAGAAACTGAATTTACCAGAGCGCTGAGCAACACAACTCAATTCTTGGAATGCAAACTGAGAGCGAGGGCAGGGGCAGAATGCTGCAGCTGCCCTGATTCCTCCAGAATTGGATGTTCCTTATTTCCAAGTAAAGTGCCTGCTGCTGCCGTCCCATGCTCCTCCCCTGCTATCTCACTCTCAATTATTAGTTTTCTTCCTCCTTTTCTTGCAGCGCAGGTAGAGGGGCGGTGAAGAGGAACGAGCCGATACATATCAAATCAGGCAGCTCAGAGGACGTGGTCCGATTTCCTTTTGATTAGACCCAGACGTCAGAGCTGGGGAAGAGAAAGCATCAGAGGACCCGGGAACATGCAATCAGAGCGAGCCGCAGGTCGGCCTGCACGTGCCTCCGTCTGGTTCATAGAGCCGGAGCCGAGCTTTTGTTGATAATGAGGCAGCACGTACACACAGATCAAAGACGCGCTCCACGTGGTCATGGAGGACGAGGAGAACAAAGAGCGGTTCCCCGTGACTCCGCGCTCCGGGCTCCATGTTCAGCTTGTCTCGCAGCGATTCACCGGCTCCGGCTTGTGTCCCTGTCCCTGGCTCGCGGTCCCTTCAGGGACTCGCTCAGTGTTGTGCAGCCCAGGCAGCTCACGCTAAGCCAGCTGGTGCCCCTCCGGTGTCTCGGTCAGGATTCCACCGGCGACAACAGAGAAATCAAAGAAGGGACTGTCACGCATTCAAACCTCGATCTGCAGGAATTTCCTTTTCCAGAATCCACTAACCCACACAGAAATAAAGGAACTCGTGCCAACTAATTTAATGTGTCTAACTCTCAGATCACCAGGCCTGCACTCCTGCTGACGTCACCACTTCATTTCCTGCACCTGTGCACACGCACACACCTGGCTCACGTTCCCTCGTTGGCCACGCGAGAGAACAAATGTGAGGTGACTGAGACGGAGACAAGGACAGATTATATCAACTCAGACTGTGGAGGTGGAGCATCAATGAGCACGAGGACACAGGGACAGGGACAGACACTCAGGACACAGGTCACAAAGACATTTTGCTTTGTGAAAACAAAGAAGGTGAAATGTTTGCCTCTGAAATGGTTTGTGCTGAGAGGCCAGAAGAAGAAGAATCAAACAAGAAGCATCTGTGGTCACTAATGAACTAAACTGACCGAATAAACCAGACGGACTCTGATGAACGCGCTCTGAGAGAAGAGTGGAGGCAAACTAACACGTATCAGTGTGTGTGTGTGTGCGCCACAGTCCAAAGACAGGATTCTAACTGAACCAGCTCTGTGGCTGCATCTTTATTCGTTTTATTTTTATTCCTGTAGTGCTCAAACCTCGCCCGTGAAGACAAATCAAAACACAGGCGTGTGTTCGGTCACATAAACACTGACCAGGTTCCTGCTAAGGACCACGGGGAGCATTTTTTACATTGGAGAGGGATTTAAAGCGGTCATTCTTTTTTCGATTAGCAGTTTAATTAGTCCTGCCCTCTTTCTGTCCCTGCTGCAGTGAGGACTGTGGCTACCTGCTAATCTCAGGCCTAAGAGAAGCAAAGGGCCAATTACGTCTTATCAGAGAGCCCAGGGGAGCGATGTGGAGGATAGCATTCACCTCATACACAAAGGTGTTGTGTTGCATTGGGGTGGGGGGGGCTGGTCCAGATTCTTCTCGTCTATTTCCTTCAGTCAGTGCCGAGGAGAAGGACGGAGGTGCTTTTATTGTGAAAGAGAAACAGATTCCTTCTAAAAATCTCTTTTCATGCCCATTTATCAAAGTCCTTAGCATCTTCACGCATAAACACACTCTGCCGTACACACAGATGTCTTCATTTGGGTGTGTGTGTGTGTGTGTGTGCACTGAAGGTTGTTGCTGAGTGTGCTGTTTATGATTAGAGGCCACTGATGCCTGCAGCATTTTTCATTACACACTCAGGCCACCAAATTACGCTGTCATGCTCCAAACACTGAAACACTCAGTCCTGTCAGGCTGAATGGAGCAGGATGGATGGGGAGGGGGGGGTGCACAAGTCTTATGGAAGTTGGAATTGAACAGAATCCTTTTACTGTGAGTGTGTACAACAGGATGCAGCAGCATTGCTTAACGTGCATCAGGTATGGATGGAAATAACCATCATTGGTGTTTTATGAAGGTTCAAGACGTGAGAAGGACAAAATAAATGAAAGAAAAAACATTTAACAAGTTCTCTATTTATGTATTATTTCAGCCAGCCCATGTGCAGAGACACATCTGGACACACACACACACACACACACACATAAATACAAATTTAATTCCATACCAAATCACAGAGTGACTTGACACGAGGTGTGTCTGTGCACCAATCAGCCAGAGCAGTCACACTTATACAATTTAATGAGGAAGATAATTGCCTAGTTTGATCGGTCGGGCTTTGGACAAACAGTCTAATCTGAACACACCCCTACACACACACACACACACACACACTTCAAAGGGCCACGCGCAAGAGCAGAGAAATTACTTTGAGTCAATCAGATTGGGGGGGGGGGGGGGGGGGGGGGCGCGGGGGGGGGGGGGGGGGGGGGGGGGTACACGCAGACCTTGCCAGACTCTATTGGTATGCAGTGCCTGGTGGTGCCCCAAATTAAAAAGGAATGTATTACACAGGATTTTACACATGGTTGACTGGGCTGCAGAAAACTCATCAATCCCAGAGAGATAAGTTCCAAAGGGAAGCAGATGAGGTGGAGGGGCCCCTCTGCTTGTTTTCTCAACTTGCAAACAAATCCAAGTATACACAGATAATTCCATTAGCTCATTGCTGAACTGGTTTCAGGCTTTAATGCTCAGTGTTCTCTGGCCCCTCCATCTGCTTGTTTCAACTTTCAAATTCACTCATCGTTGGTCATAACTCGGGAGTTGACTTGACCTGGTGTTGCCATGGTAGTGACTGTATTTCTCTCTATGACTAAGCTACACTTTCACTCTACAAACAAGGTGAAAGTGAATTTCTCGACGACTGTCTGAATGGATAGATTCAATATTAGATTCAATATTTTGTGTTGGAAAGGATTTGAATCAATTTAATGCGCAGCGTTATTTTCCGCGTTCATTAAACAGGATTTGTGGGAATTAATTGGTGGGCCTTGTAAGCCACCTTATCAATGTAAATTAGAAGTAATTAAAAGGAGGCCCCGTGTGGAGGGGACGCACAGGACTCTGAGCGCGGTACTGTGGGAATTCTGGGACAACGTTCCCTCGTGATTATCTCACAGGTCTTGGATCTGCTAGGATGCTACAATAGCGGCTTAATTAGCTGAAGCTATTCCGTGGAGTGAACCCCAAGGTGCAACATTTACGCTAATAAACACACAGACATGCAGTGTAATATCATGATGTGATGTTTACAGCGAGCCCCCCCCCCCCCATCAGCCTTGTTAGGCAGTGCTGCCGAGGGACACGTGACAGGCTTCCTCATGGGATGTGCAAACTGGCACCTTTTAAACAAAAAAAACATAAGATTAATGACGGCTGGAATTAAGAAGCAATTAGGAGACGAGCGTGGTGGATGAGGCAGTTCATTCACATGCATGATATTTACTGCTGAGTGCTGCAGTCTGTTTGAGCTGTGATGATCCCTCACCAAACCACTGAGCCAAGGATTCCCAGTAGACGCCAACACATAGCTGGCAACCATTTCCAAACTTCCTGTTGGCAGTGAAATGAAAAGTACCTTCAGATGCAGCCTTGAACGTGCGTTCGCTCAACAGAGGGACGACAACGTGAACGGAGCCACGGAGCATCTCGTACGTTCTGATGTTGTGTTTCTTGGGTTTTCATCATCACACTCAAACAATGGCAGAGAAGCCTTGCTGCTCAGTCGTGCCTCTGCAACGAGGAACCTACGGCCCACACGACATATTGTTCACGCACTAGTCAGCAGCAGCGGCGACGGCTCCTGATGTCCTTGGCTGCGGGTTGTGTTTGAGCCTCTGTCCCGTCAGGAGGAAACTTCTTCCCGTTCAAATTGCTTTGTGAAAAATGAGTCAATTACAGCATTTCTTTGAAAGGATCCCCACTTGAGGTGAGGACAGTCATTTATCATCAAAGTTTGGAGGCGCAAGCTTGCTGACCCTGCAAGAAATCAAAAACCTAACCCATTTAAAATGTTGGCGCTTCCCTTTAAAGTGCGGGTGTGTGTATCTCTGTCCATGAGGATGTGTGGCAGCCGTAGCTTCCAGGTAGCGTGTGATCTGAAGGCAATTTGCCATGAACTGTGAGCCCTCTCTCTATCAGCATATGAATATGTCCTGATGACTTACCTGTCTCATCAGTCAGACTGCAGCTGCAGCAAAAGCCCTGCAGCCTGATTCCTAGTGCGGCCTTACCTCAAATATTCCTCCTTTCCCTCGGAGATCAAACCTCTTGCATACATCATTATGTGCAGCGACACCAGGGACAAGCATGGGTGTTGTGGATCGCCACTCTAAAAAGTTTAGAATCCTTTTTGTGAGAGGGTGAGGTCAAGTGTAACCGTCCAGGGATGGCAGCACGGATCTGGATCAGTCATCCCGTGCTGGAGGACAGAATGAGAAAGAGACCTCCCATTTTGTTGAGAACTTCAAAATAATAACCACAAACATGCCTTTTCCATAAAGCCACTGCCCTGTCTGCTCTGAGCTGACGCCTTGGACAGGTTGAAACCACGTGGATCCAGTCTCAGTGTCAGTGCGTTGGCGAACGTCCGCTCGCCCAGCTGGCTCCAATACACGAGTGTGTTTACACGACACCCTGAATCCAGAGTGGACTGTTGTAGTTTTCATTGGGGATTGAACTGGGTTCAAATGAAAGTTCATGTTTTCACATATAAATGAATGATGGTTCAAACCTCTTGTTTCTCTTGTCTTCTGTCTTGTGTCCTGACCTCCAGCTGCACGATGCTGGGTTTCACACCCTGACTAGTGGAGCCACTCAATATTTAACAAAGCACATGCTCCACTTTTAATGCGACGCTGCGTGAGCTTGTCCGTCCACCTCTGCTGGAAGACCAGTGATTCTGTGGGGGTTTGTTACTGGAACAAGCTCCAGACTGGCTCACTATTCCCTTTCATAAATATTATTGATAACAGCCAGGAGCTGGTGGAGTTGTACGATGTGGTCAGAGCAGAGGCCCAGGGTAGGTGGGGCTAATATTTTTATCTCACACACACAGTCAATTGCATGACGGAACTGGACTCTGTCACACATCTGCACGGTTCTTTCTATCATGGCCGTAAAAGTTTAATTATAGGAATTCATCACAATATCTGTGAGGTATAAAAAGAATGTGTTGCATGTTTAACTTCACTTCTACTAATGAGGTCGAGCCATAACAACAAGTGTTTGTTCTTCTCTAGGTGGAATTTGGACATTGTTCTCACATGCTTTTCTCCATTTGACTGGAGGTAAACATGAAATAATTACGAGGTGTTTGGCCCAGCGGGTCGGTCCTGACATGCTGCACAGTCTCCATTAGCAGAAGAAAGAGGCTCTGAGGCCTCAAGGTTCCTTCCTCCCTCTTGAACCCTAATTGGCTGCTAAGACTCAGTGTCAGGGAGAAGGCGTGAGGAGAGAAATCAATGTTTTCCCAGGACGTAATTAAAATCAACCCATCAAGCCTGAACGTCTTAGTGTACTGTGCTACCAGATATAAACACACACACACACACCTTTCTCCTGACAGTCCACATCCCAGAGAGAACGCTAAGCTCCAGCAAGCCAACACAACAAGCAGGCCTTGGCTAAAGATTGGCGTGATGACTATCAGGGGAGGACTCTGAATGGAACGCGATGAATAATTGAACAGTGAGGGGCAGCACGGCGAATTACACCGATGTGTTCTGTTTCCTTCGGAACTCGTTTTGGCTTCGTTGTTGCGTAGCATCTGAACATGTGGTCGGGCACGCCAGGCCCCAAATGGCTTTAATGAATGGAGGACCGCCGCTGCCAATCAGGCCAAAATCATGCAAAGCAAAGTGTCTCAGAAAATGTCCATTACTGGATGTTTCTCAAGAGGAGGACATGAAGGTGTCGGGGCTCAAAGCCAGCGCCGGCTCCCCTTCAATCATCCACACTTTAGCATCTGTTTGGTCCCCATGGAAACACTTTATAAACTAGTACAGCGTGAAACATGCCTTTAATTACTGTATTTACACTGAACACAAACACATACGTCATCATCTGCTCCCCCTCTCAGTTCAGGTTCCTTTCATAATGCTTTTTAGATCCATTCAACTCGAGTAGCTGCAGAGACTAATAACAAACCAGGAAACATAGAGTTTTACCAAAATCACTGTCACTTGAATGGATGACGAATGGCTGCTGTCATTTTGGTGCTAGCTGACCGGTATGTTTACGTTCCATAAATTCACATTCCAGTCAATATAATTCAATTAAAATGAACTTTAAATAGGAGAAAATAAACCAAGCAGGAATTGGTGCGGTGGTCTAATTTCCCCTGTCAGCTTCACTTGTTTCCTTGTGAGTTTCCCTCCCTCCCCCTCATCTGATGACCTAACAAACCCCAAGTTCCAGTGAGGCCGTTTAGGGAAGGCTCCTCCAAATGAAGCCCATCTCAGCCAAGTGACTTCTATTTGCCTTTTCTCGGCGCCGCTCTCGTCTCTGCTCCCTAACCAGCCTGCGCTGCCCTAATTACTGTTATAAAATATTAATCTAATAATCCCAGTTAGTCTCACAGCTTTTAGGGCTGCGATGAATCACCGCCAGCGCATTAACGGCCCGCGATCGTAAATCATCATTTGTGAGCATCAACAAAGAGAGAGTGTTTGACTAAATCTGTCGGCACCATTTAGAATATGTGTAATTATTCCACCCATCTTTGCTCTTTTCGGCCGTGCGATTCGAGCATTCGGTGCAGTCACAGTCCGAGACGTGCGTGCGCGTGCGCGGCTTTGAACCGCTGAGCTGAAGGGGTCAGCGGCGTGCAGCCGAGCCCAGGGGCGGTGGATACCAAGGCCGCAGCATCAGAGACCTGGGACTGAAAACGCCTGCTCTTTGTAGTTTGCAGGTGAGGTGGCTCGGGGTGGGAGGAACCTTTGAAAAGTGTGTTGGCAGCCGATGCACACCCACAGAGAATATTGCATCCCTCGGCCGGAGGAGCCCCGGCGCTGCGGAGAAGGTCAAGAGCGAGGGAGAGGAGACGTCTGCCTCTTTTATCTGACGGCTGAATGACAGGCAGAGATTCAACAATGCTGTCGCCTCTTTTTATTAGCTCAGCCTGAGTGTGTGTGTGTGTGTGTGTGTGTCTGCATGCGCCTTGTCATCAACACCAGAGCTGGGCAGCTAGCCGTAAATGTTGGTCCATGCTTTTCCCACTGACTGAATTTCCTCTCGCCCACGTTGCAGGTGTGCTGACACACCTCCTAGTATGGACCATCCAAACAGCGTCAATGGGCTCATTTGAAAGACTTTAGCCTTGGTATATAAAACTTTTTTCCTTTGTTTGTTTGAGCTTTTGAGCCTCCTCCACGTTGATGGATTCATGAGTGACGAGGAGAGAGGGGCAGCAGCTTCTTCATTACTCAAAAACTCTTGAGCTAATGGTGATTTTGAGTTGACGCCATATTGCCTGACCTCAGGCAGCCTCAGAGGAAACTTTCCTTTGCCTGGAACACTTTGATCTTAGTTCTGCTTTGACCTCTAATCATGAACTCCTCATTCGCTATTGGAACTTTCTGACGACATCAGAGTCTTTCATGAATTACACTGTCAGTGGCCTTGCGTAATTGCAAGGTCACTTAAAACCCTGCTGTTTCAACTGATGTTCAAAAGTGGGATTTGTGAAGTGATTTGGTAAATGTGTGCCTGCATTAAAGCGATTCTGATGTTTTGTGTTCAGCTCCCTTCATCTCTTTGATTTTTGCATTGAAACAAACACTGTGCATAAACAACTCAAATTAAAGAGAAGAATCCTGCACTTCCTCTTTATCAGTTTCCTCCAACGCGATGCTGCAGAGAACTGACTTCCAGATGTTTGTGTAAACAGCTGTTAATGACTGAGCTCAATCGCCCCCTAATGAGCAGAAGGTACGGAGATGTGCCACTAGATCATGTTGCTCTCTCGACGCAGGCGGACTGATGGTGTGGTCTGAACTGTAAACATCTAAAGTGCTTTGAGAGAATGTACATTATGATCTGGCATGATACAAATACAATGGAACTGAAGTTAATTCAAGTACAGAGTGATAATTCTAACAAACTGTTTTTGGGTGGCTGACCAAATGACCTTCACATTGACTGATGGCCGCACATGAGGTTCTAGGTTCTAGGTTCTATCTGAGAACTGGAGCTGTGAAGCAGCACTGAGCCACGTCACAGATCATTTCTTCTTCTTCTTTTTTAAAGTCCTAATAAGGATGATAAAGTGGTGCCGATGAGCCGAACCAAAGTATTTCATCATTTGTGCAGGTTACTTAAGTGTAATTTAACAAGATGCGCTACAATCCGTATTTTAATGCTCCAGGCTGATCTGCTGATATTCCATCTTAGCTTGATAAGAATCTGACTTTGATTCTTACGACTGTCTGAGTAAAAACTTTAATCTGCTGCAGTGGCTCAGTTGATGATTCATAGATCTCAGGGTGGAACACTGTAGATGCAAGTTGGGCTTATTTATTCTGGTACCCTTCAGTCTGCAGCATGAGCACCTGAGCAGATGCAGTGAGCTCAGCTATTAACATCACAATGTGATGGTGCTGGAGCACGTCCATGTGTGTCTCTGTCCCAACGGTCAGCATGGGAACGGACACAGATCAAATAGAGATTTGATCTCTGAATTCATCTGGGGATGTGACCCATCAGAAACAGGTGTTTTGCTCGAGCGGTGGTGAGCCCAGCTGTGGAAACACAGAGAGGGAGAGCGTGCTTCTGACTCCACCATATTTTTGGTAGAACGTGCATTCGTGTCCCAACAGTATCCAACAGTTCTCTGAAATAATCAGTTTAATAGACATAAATGCCACGTTGGATGATTAATGGCCTCCCTCCCTGCTGCCCTCCCCAGCCCCTCTCAGCCCCTCGGTCCATAGTGCTGACCTCCTCAAGTGATCACTGACAATCCCATCCCATCATCGCCCTGGCCACTTCACGTCCTCTTGAGTTTTGAAGCTCTCCTCCGACGGATCAGCTGAATCTGACCGCATGTGGTGCACCTGTGGGGGTAGATGTGCACGGAGCGAGCCTCAGACCGGGGGACTCCTCAGCCTTCCTTCCTGACATCCAGTCAAACGCTCAGAAACTGTCCTGAACTGTCGGTGCCAAGAGGCTTGAACCAGGGTGACGTGTTCCAGTCTGTTGCTTTTAGGTCTTATTTCCCCGATTTCCTCCCACTCTCTTTCATTCAGCAACAGGTAAACTCTGCGCGATGAAGAAAGGATGGATTCAAATGTGAGCTCTGAATGTGGAACTGGGGAGAGCAGGCACGCTGGGTCAGTCCTCCAGTGAAGTGCTGCCAACCAGGCCGCTCTGCAGAAGCAGTGGAGCGAACGTTTGGGAGCTAACCTCACTTCTCACACTTGTCTCGTGGAACCACAAGAAAAAAAAACACTGAAGGGAACTAACGAGCTTCCAATCTGTGACGAGCCTCATCTGACGTGCGCACCACGACAGGTAGAACTACCGAGAACCACTTCCAAATATCTCTCAGCTCAGGAAAACGTTCTTCAGAGTTAGAACGGAGCTGCAGATTTAGTCGTTTCAAAAGGTTAAATATGTTCATTTTCCTTGTGATATTTAAGGTACATCTGGTAGTATTTGAATCAAAGGAAAGCAGGTAACCTTTGGGGGGGGTCAACTGAACACAGCGTTGTCATGTTCTCTTGAACCTGACACTGTTTAACAAAGTGGTGTCATGGTGACATCAGCACACCTGGGCACCTCCTCAGCAGACACACACACACACCTGGTTCCACTCCCCTCATCACCCTGCTGTCCTCCTCTGTCTCACCTGTCCTCCTGCACCCAGCCCTCCCCTGATCCCCCGTTACCTGATTCCACGTGTGCCCCAGAATTTGACCGTTTAGACCTAGTTGCATAGAAAGTGGAATCTGATCACACAGGAACTTAAAGGCCTAAACACACACACACACACACTACATATGGATCTCTGCTCTCAATGAACCGCAGTCGTTTTCAAATTCCTCGATTGGCCTCACATTGATTTTCAGGAGCTTTTTTTTTTGGTCACAATTAAACTTGGGAACATTGAGCCTCTTGAACATACGAGGTTAGCAGCCTGATTACGGAATCGATATCAAGCTGTCCCATCTCGTTCTGCTGCCACAGATGACTTGGCAGGAACGCCGATAATAAAATCAAGACACGGATGGCGACCTGTTGGAGTCAGCGGGAGAGGAAGTGCCGAGACAATCAGATGCGCCGAGTTAATGGCGCCCTCGGCGGAGCTCTTTTCGCTGCAGATAAATGCCTCCCCTCCGCTCTCCGCGGTGATGAGACGCCGCCGCTCGTCCCCATCTGCGTCCTTAACTCTCTAATGAAGAGAGAGACAAGCAGCGCTCGAGATTGTGTTTTTGATTCTAACGAGCGACGAGTGTTCACCCCCCCCCCACCTCTCTGTCCTTACAAGAGACATCTAGACTTCATCTGTGGAACGCATCCATCATGGTATTTTACTCCGTGGCTGAAATCAGTGTGAAGAACAGAACGTTTTTGAGGACACGCACAAATTGATGGGCGTCAACATTAGTTATTTTTTGGAACTTTCTGAAACAAACAATTCATTGTAATCACCATCAAGAGAGCAGGAAGGAGGCGCTGTGCGTGTCCTCGGGGACAGGCTGTCTGGACGTGTGGACAGGAACACGGAAGCACTGCAGACACTGGGAGACACTGACGACATCCAAAAGTTGTTTACAGACGATCCTTCAGTTTCAGACGTGTTACGTTCCAAATGTCTCAAACCATGTGATAGTAAACCTAATGAACACTACTCCACACAGTGTTTATTTTGTGACTGAGCCTCCTCCTGTTCCCCATCAGTCCCTCCAGCCAGACAGTGAGTGCTCGCCGCTGTGCATCACACACCCCGTTGGAGCGGCAGCATCCGGTTCAGCACAGGTTCGACCTGAGGAGCTGAGTTATCTCAGCGGGCACGCCGGAGGAAAGAATACAAGAGGCAAAGTGATGAATTAGTTGTAAAATGCCAAGCACTAATTGGCAGCCTCAGCCCCGCACGACATTTGCCACAGTTAATGCTTTGCTGCCCCCCCCCTCCCTTCTCTGGGTCTTGTTTGAGGAGACTAAGGCAATAACATAAGAAGAAAAATAGATAAACTGTCACATTTATGTTCCCTTGTCTGCCTTGACTTCCTCTCCATTTCCTGTTTTATTTTGTAGTCTCTTGACCCTAGTACGTTGACTTCCTGTCCTCGTCACTTCCCCACCTGTGTCTCGTTTGGTATTTAGTCTGTGTGTCGTCGCCTCAGTTGGATGATTCATCTTTTGTGCCTTGCTCTGCTCTGCCCTGTGAGCTATTCCAGGTCTTTAGTTTTGTTACTTTCTTTTTTTGCATGTTTTTGTGAAACTTCATGGCCTTATTATTTAAGGTTCTGCTTTTCCTTCTCCTACATCCACCCTGGGACAATAAAGCCATTTAACAGACCCTCCATCTTTGAATATATTCCAAATAGTGATTGGAGATTTGGTGTGTTTGATTTACAAAAACACAGATAGAACTTCAGGTACTGCTGCCTCAGCAAAATCCCTTTAATATGAATGAAGGGATCTGTGCTGATGTAAATAGGTTGTGGGTGTAATCCTCTGAAATGTGGGATGTTTTTTTCTTCTCTTTATGCATACATTATGTTTTATTTGCATCATTTATCGCCTCCTGCCATTGTCTGCCCTGATTCTGGTGATCCATGGTGGGTGAGGGTTTGCAGACTGAACCCAGAGGTGCCGCTGACGACTTGTTTAGAAAAACCCAGAGCGTGATTCACCTTTGAGTCAGGCATTAGTGCGATATCCATTCAACCAATTCTTTACACGCTCATCTTTTAATGGTCAACGCGGGGAGCTGGAGCTCCCTGGGCACGTGACACATCAGCACCATCACGGAAAATATGAGCTAATATTCCATCTGTCAAAAGGATCCGGGGAAGTACGAACGCCTTTGAAACTCACAATTATAAAAGATGAAAAGAACTCCCAGTGGAACTCGACCACAACACAACCACTGACTCCAGATAAGTTTGAAGTGGGCATCGCCTTTCCAGAAAACGACAGCTTCTCGTAGACTTAACTAGATTCTGAGTGATCCTGTCACTGTGTCTGGAGATTTAAATAAATCATTTTTTTAAATGAATTATTAATAATTAAGCCCATCCATGTGTAAAATTATCCTCAGCCTCTCTCTTAAACTGGAGCATGTCGATGACACATTCTGTCCCAGTGTGATGAATTTAGGGCCGTTCAAACATATTCCCCGCCCCCAAAAACTGTTTTTGTCAAATTAGTTATCCTGGGTTTGTGATACGAGGGTGGAAGTACTACACATCTCACTGATCGTTCTTCTCAGTGTCATTGAAGATGTTAACATTCCACGATCCAGACGTGAGCAAAACTAATTCTATTGACGCTGTGTTTCTTTCATTTAACTGGATGAATTTTAGTTTCCCTTATATCTAAATACTATATATTTACGTCCTCTCTGTGGAGGCTGCCAAGTTCTTAGTCCCGTAGGAATCACCAGGAGGTAATACAAGGTAATATTCTCACCAAGTTTAGGACAAACCAGTTTATACACACACACACACACGCATGGGCTTATAGTATAAAATGCTCCTGGCTAAGATGCTGCATTTTTTACTCAGTCTGACACATTTACAGAAATTACATGAAGAAATGACTTGTAAAAAAAGTGGAGCATTTTTGCTTTCAAAACAGCCCGTAGGTGTAATTGGGGCGAATCCATGAGGGAAGCAGCTGCCTCCGTCATTATGATGATGATGATGGAGACACATCCCTCCTCCTCCTCCTCCTGGTTGGAAGGGAAGTACTGGTGGCCAGGGAGTAACGGGGGGGACGGGGCTAATAAGATAACTGAGCGAGAAGAAATGAGAGGATCAATAGGTGTTCGTCCAGGAAGAAAGGAAAGAGAGAACAAATGGAACACTGGATGCTTCCTAATGAGCAGCCCACAGAGATGGGCGTGCAGGTAGGATTAAGCCTTCGCAGCTTTATGATTTACACTATTGGAATTTGAAAACCACTGGCCTGCCAAGTGAAGGAAGTCGTCTCATTAAAACTCACGTGCAGCGCGGCGGCCGTAAACCCGGGGGAGGGCCTGGAGACACGCTGATCCACGTCCTCTGGTTTTACACCTGGGCCCAAGATCCGTTTGGACTCACACATTATGACGCCTGGCGGTTTGTGCTCAGCACCAAATCACAATATTCCTTATCCGGAGACACTTTACACAGAAGGTCCAGACCTCAACATGTGGTACAAATGGCTTTGAACCCCCTTTGCCCCCTGAATGTTATCTCTCACTCTCAAGGGAATTGTTTTAAATATGACACACTTGTCCTCACTTGCTCTCCTGTCAGAGATCAAAGGAAGGCTTTCAACCTCAGTGTGATGAGATATTTCAGATCCTGAGATGATGATACCCAGGTCTCGGATCCACTGCACCTCTCAGGACCGGCAGCAGCGGGAACAGAACCACCGTCCAGTCAAATCCAGGTCACGCCCACCCTATGATCTGACGTATGAGTTCTAACCCATAAGGATGAGAGTGGCCCATTCATTTTACTGTTGGCCACGGTGAAGATAATGTCGGGTCAAAATTAGGAAGAAAAAAGGCTCAGCGGTCATGCCTAAACGATCACTTTGCATGTCTGAAACACAACGTTTTCACTGGAGCTCAAACACTGGATCGGTCTAATTAGCAGGCTCCTCACACTCCATTGATCTATGGATTAGGGTCTTAAGAGAGCTCAGCAGCAACAGTGATGCAACAAGGGGCAACGTGAGCGTGGCCCTCCACGGCTGCTTTTATCTCTAACTGTAACTTAATGAGTGGAAATGTTCACTTCAAGTTGGGCCACTGCACCACATCAGCAGGACAAACTGTGACTTCTGACTGCACAAATATAGGCGTGTGTGTGTGTGTCTTCAGTCTGCCACGTTGCCATTTAGCACAGGTGCTAGGTGCCAAAGTCAACACAAAAAGAAGGTAGGAGGCCTCTTCAAAACGTCCAACATGAAGTTTTGAAGACAAATCAAAAGCCCATTTCCTAACAAGTCCCTGATGTGGCAGAACCGTGACAGGGCCGTGGACGTCAGCAGTGCGTGCCAACCATCCTTTATCTGGCATGTTGTCGAAGCTGCATTTTGTGTTGGCAGCATGCCTTGTCATTTGAGGGTAAAGTCCTCTGCACCACTGATAGTATTTCACGGTACACGTTCTGCCGTCGCGTATCTTTGCATTCCCTTCACTGCATCACAGCTCTAAGGGACGGAGAGGGAACACGTTAGGCACCAGGACGCCCTCCACCCCTGAGAGACGTCGTCACACAGCAAGGTTTTACCTCAACTTTTAATTCTTTTAGTTTAGTTGTTTCCATAAAATGTGACCCAAGCAGAGAGAGCTCACTTTGTTTGCTCTGGCCTGAAACAAGCATGGCAGAGTATCCAGCCCACGTCAGGCTGGACGCCAGCCGCCAATCAAACCAACGGAACAGGACGTCCATTTCCACCTGGACCTTTGTGTGAGACGGTGGCAGCAACACTCGATGTTACAGAAGGAAAGCAAACACAACTTAGACAAAAGTAAATGAGATGGTTCGTTTAACAAAAGAACGTCAGTGATGTGAGAAGAGCACGGATGAGTGAACTGCGACAAATGACTGAACTCGCACGAAGGAATCCAGGAGACTCAGCCGGTTCAATAAACTGGACCGTAACACAAGTGAACGGGAAGCGTTCATTGTGTGCGAGCAGTGTCTACAAGATGTTTCCAAACAAGCTCTTTCTTCAGAGGAACATTAGCACAGCGTCCTCCACCATCACACGTCTGATGCTGAGAGACCCTCCACACGTCTTCTAGAGGCTGCATTGCTTAGCAACCGTGTAAAGGACACGAGGCGGCTTTGTTTCCGTATGCGAATCCATTTCTGGAGCTTTTCTAGTCGGGATGACTCAGAGCACTTTAGGGGTTCTCTGGAGTTCACTCTCTTGTCCAAGGACAGGGATTGAACCGGCAACCTTCTGAGCCGCCGCCATCCATTGGAGTCAGTGGAGCAAAGGGGGGGGGCTCGTCTCTTCTTGAGTTTATTAAATATTAGCGGCTTTATTTACAGACTTTATTTAAACCGCTTGTTTTAAAGAGTAAATCTGTCCAAAGTCCAAAATTTGGACATGGACAGTTGTCCTGAGGGACACAGTATTTACGTGTGTACTTTCAGAGAGTGAGGGAAGAGATTTCACACCTTGCTGGTGATTAGAGTCCTTTCATGTTTCCTCCTTTGAGAGAAGTCAAACATTAATCAGAGATGAAGTGGAATGAAGCACTCGGTGACAAATAACTGCGCTGTCCTCCTCCTCGCCTCCCACGTCGCTTTCTTCATTACTCGCCACCCCTCCCTGACCCTCTCCTGCTTCTCCAGCAGCGCGGGCCCAAGTCAATATTCACATCAAATTAATCCGAGCGCTAATCAGTGACCCTGTTTGCGTCTGGCATGAACATCAGATCAGCAGCACGCAGCATTTCAATGAGTCTCCTCCTCCGACTGACTGGAGCTCACCTCACAGCCTTTAATGCACGCAAACAGAAGTTGTGTTTGCAAAGAGGAAATCATGTTGTTCCTAGACAATGTGACGATGTGCGTGTGAGAGAGGAAGAAGCACAACGCAGCACCAAACCCATTCTAACAAAAACTCCACCAGGAAGCACAGGTCCCCTCACGTAACCGTCCCTGTCTCTGCCGTCCCAGAGTTCGTCCTGCGCAGAGACGAGACTCTTAATGACAGCGGACGCCTCCGTCCGATGATGTTCCTCTCAGCAGTTTGCCGTCACCACGGAACATTAAACGTTATTCAGAGTTTTCTTTGACATGAAACAACTTGGTGTTTTTGACATGTTCCCTGTTATACACACCCCCCTGTGTGGGCGGGGCCTCACCTCCACCTGCCAGCACCGGACCCCTCGCCAAGTCTGTTTCCTTCCGCTCCTCACAATCGATAGCCTCCCAAATGTCAGACACATTTGTATCCGTATCTTCCCTCAGCAGGAAGCGCATCATGGCGGTCGGACCGGTGTCAGGGCTGCCAGAGCTATAATCTGCTACACTCCAGACTGAAATACCACAGACTGATTTATGCTGGGGCTGAGCGAGAATCAATGATCTGTTTGCAGATATTTTCTTCAAAGCAATCTTTTAAAATCTTTTCTATTTGGCTTTGCAGTGGCAATCTTTGGTGCAGCGCTAGCAGCAGAATTAAGGCTCTCATCAGAGGAGCAAAGCAAAACAAGGGGCTGATCACACAGCTCAACAAAATCAGCCTCGCATGAATATCAAAACCATCATGCACTCGGAGATCAAATGAAATGAAGGATCTCCATCACCTCCACCCAGGAAGGCGTGCTGGAGAGGGACCACTGCAAGGTGGATAATGGACAAGTTCTCAGGCAGGTCCCTGACTTCCTGTGGGAGAACTTCATCTCAGTAGTTTTTGTATGATGATATTTACTCATTTTATTTTACGATGTTAAATGTCGTATTTGTTATTGTTTTTGTATATATTTAATCAGGATTTAACTGCACTCAGCACTGGTCAACTGCTTTGGCTCATCCCAGCCTTTGCTAGGCTTGCTTCAAGAGGAGCAGGAACACAGCACACTATTCAGTTTTGGAATCTTGGACTGCTTACAGCATTCTGTAAAGTTTGTAGCAATGGTTCGAGGAAACACGTGTCAGATTCTAAAGAAATGATATAGTGGGAGAGTCATGCTCAGGTCTCTCACACTCTGAATTTCCCCGTTGGTGTTAAACGACACCGATTTCCTCTTCAGCTTCACAGCATCAGTGAATCTTTTTTTTTTAATGTTATAACAGATACTATCTCACTTCTATTAAGTTCCCTTAGCACTTTGAACGGCCTCCTCTCTTCTCAGCTGTCTTTAATGTACATCGCTCTGTCAAACAACGGGCACAAAATCAATCCCCTGCTTTCTATTTGTGTGCCGCAAACCCACCCTGGCTCCAATCAATACACACTCAGGCTGGAGGACAAAGGTAAGAGCTGGACGTGTGTGTGTGGAGACAGCTTCCCTTTCCTGCGTGTGCTTGTGAGCAGCTCAGTGATTCTTGGGCTTGTTCAACAAGAAATGCATACGTTGGAAGCAGTGACACAAACCCAGTAGGGTGTAAATAAGCAAAGCACAATATGCAAAATATAAAACGAACTAATGATACTGGAGCTGTCCATGGGGCTTGGGCCATCTGAACGGAGACGGTAGCCTGACTTAGTGGCCCGTGGCGCCTGTTCCCTGCAGGGTTTAGGAACGAGTCTGTTTTTGACTGAAGGGGGTGGACATGGCTCCTAACCCAGGTGAGAGGCAGGGCTGTTGTCCCCCTCAGGGATGAATCAGGTCTTCCTCGACCCAGAGGGTTGAGCGTTCGATCCCGAGCTTCCTGGGGCCAGAGACGGAACGACGCCTGTGCTGACTGATGTGGAAGAATGTGCGCGTGGAAGGCACAGACGGAAGCGAGTGGGCATTAAGATGCATTACAGACCATTGCGGCAAAAATGGCCTCAGACTCTGCCACAGATTGAGGACATCTAAATATCGCCGTGCAGGAGGCAGGCCCTAGTTATTTAGGAGGCCACTGAGCAAAAAGGTCTGCTCCCATTTCTTCACTCTAAAGAGTTTAGAGAGAGTTTTTTTGTTAAAAGATGGTGAGATTTCTGAACTTGTGCAAAAGTTCATTTAGCTATTTAAGCATCACGGCCGCTCGATGGGATGAAGTGAACGGGGACAGTTGCACGGTGTCTGCTTCATGCCAACTTTCTTTTTTAACTTATTTATCGGCGCCGACTGCCAGAGGGCTTTGATCTCAACTGTGCATCATGGATCATTTTCAGTGTTGGGACGATATTTTATCTTAGCCGGGGGATGAGCATGACAAAGTCACGGCATACACATTAATTCAATAAAGTCCTGAAAAAGCCTGGGGCACTTTTATTAGTGGCTCCTGATTGAGGCATGTTCAAAGCTGCTGGCTGCCATGGCAACAGAGATGTTAAGACACACAGCCCTCGGCCTGCTCCTCTTAGCTCTGGACTCTATTTCCAATTTCCTTCCCATACAATGGCCCCGTGGCAACGGCAGGCTGCGGCCGGTTCACGGACAGGTGAGGTAATTAATGTGACTTCACCAATGAGAGCGCTCCCTTCATGAGTCTTATCATGTTCATTTGGAGTGGCATCTAAAGTGACCTTGGCTTCTTTGAGTCGGAGGAATCAACTGTGTCAGTTTCAGGCAGTGGGCTGGACCTGATAAATATGTGGCACACAGTGATAAGAAGCATGTGCTGTGGTGGTTTTTACCATTGTGACTCATCTCAATCATACACGTTGTCGTTTTCTCTAAATGAGGAGCAGGTCGTCTCTCTGGAGGCTCCAACAGGTTTGAAAGTAGTTGTTCATCTGCGATATCACATGTCACCAATAGATGTCACTATATTCCACACGTTGAAGCCTAAGTTCAGAATTTTTCTGAAACAAAACTGACAATTTTCTCCTATTTCCAAAGCACCTCTTTTGTCTCTGGTTGTAGTTTGTTTTTCTCCCTTCATTGCTAGTATTTTCTTACATATCACAGGTTATTTACTGACTATATACGCAGGCTTTTACTTCACCTGTGATCTGTAAAATATGTATCTGACAGAAATGACGATGCAGTGAATAGCTGCACTCTGATTGGCTGTGGATCTGATCTCAGAGGTGTGTTTGATCTGGCTTCATCTGGGGCAACTTGGTCAGTGGGAACCTCCTCAGTGGCTTTTTCCTTTGGATGAAACATTTAAAGCATTCCCCATGAATTATAAATCCTCTAAAGACTCGTCCCTTCCCGACCAATCCGCCTGCTCGTGTCTGTAAAATGTATGTTTTCATCACTCCCCCAATAAATGCTTTCACATAAACGTCCACAGTGAGGACAATCGCACATAGCACTTGAAGCCACTGCTGTGCCACTTTCACAGCGTCTCCGTGCCTGCCATAAATGTTATTGATCACTCCATTAAAGGCCACTGACGGAATTATCTGCATTTATCACATTTGGATTACGTTTAAAAGTCTCATTCCAAATTCCATGAATAAGTAAATGGCGTCTTGTCCCATTTCTCCACGGCCACAAAGGGCCTTTTCTTCTGTGTTGCACTTGTGTCAAAGGAAGACATGCATTTTAGATGCACAATCATTCCGATCTACATCTTCAGTCCAAATCAGGCCAGAGTGAACCTTTGCGAGACATTAGCTCAAAAAAAAGTTTGCCTCAGTCTCAGCCTGAACTGTGACTTGAGAAATCAGATTTACTGAGGAGAAATAATTACATGTGCTCTGGTTTTAACTGAGTGTTAATCACTTCAAATTAATATTATACAATCAATAAATATGCAGAATGTGTGTGCCCTCCGTGCCTCTGAAGGAAACAGACTTTATTTGTTTCCCGTTTCAAATGTCCTTAAATGACGTCACTGCGGATCCAGATTCAGAATGAAGTCACAGATTAATAACACGTAACGTGCGCCCTGCTCACTACTGCAGATGCAGTCTCCAGAAAAGCAGCCCGTGTGTGGACGTGCTCTATTGAGCTTAACAAATTGACAAACATTTGCAAACAACACAAGCCTTCACATCTCACCACCAATTCGACTCCGGCTTGAATAAAACATCTCGCCACACAAAGGCTATAAAGCACCTCCTCATCCCACCCGCTCTATTTTACATACTTCCCTGCACCCAAAGCAATTTTTCAGTTCATGGTCCAATTTTGGTGCCAGTGGAGTGCAGCCTGGACTAACATCAACACACGTTTGTGGGATGGATAACAGGCTTTGTTCCAGTTCAGAGCAGCTCCAGCCATTCTGCATCTTGGAGGAAATGGAGAGGAAGAGCCTCGAGGGCCACCCAAGGATAGATGTGAGGTAATGGAGTGTGATGCTTGTTTGCTGCATTAATAATTAGTAAAAAACACAATTCTCTATTCGCTGCAATGACCTTGCAAAAAGCAACAGAAGTCATCGGAAGATTAAATTCCGAGTTTAATTCTCGGAAATTAACTGACTAACTAAACTTCTTTTTTCCCAGCAGCTGTAGAACTGTATCTATGAGCAACAAGCTGCTCGGAAATAATGGCACAGCAGAAACTTCAATGAACTTCAATTTGAAGTCAATTTTCTCACATTACTGTTTTATTTTGAAATCGCGATCCAGACACTTCCTGTCTTTGTCTGGTTGCCCCGCCCCCGTGATGGTGTGCACCTGCTCCTGATGTGTTTCACCTGCGTCCCAGCTCCCTCGTGAGTCATCAGCTGCTCTGTTTGTCGTCCTTCTCTGGAACATCCTGTTTTCATCTGCGTCTGCTTGTTCGTCCTGTGTCACACCGGCTTGTGTTTTTAAATTGTTTCTCTGAGTTTTGATCGTTTGGAATTAGTGTGTTTTGTTACCTGAACGGCTCCCCCTCCACAGCTCCTGTGACACTGTGGCAGGCGGATGATAAATAAACAGTTTAACACGATCTTACTGTTACCTTCAAAGCCTTCAGGGGATTTACAACATCAAATCAAACATCCTGCCCGACAGGAAAGTTTCCAAATCACCTGTCCAGTGTGAACACAACATTTATTTTCATTTTGCACGAGACTTCACATTCACATTCACTTCCTTCCTTATCCTCCTAATTGTTTAACCGCTCGGCCGAGGCAGCTCATCCTATATCTCATAAATCTCTTTTTGTTGCTTCGCTGGTGATTAAAAAAACAACTAATAAAGCTTTGGTAAAGTATATATATTATTCTACCATTCTGGAACTACATAGTTCCAAATGTCATGCTTTTGCTCGTGGCTCAGTTCAGTGCACAGCGCCCGGAGCTGACACAATATTGAAGTTGTTCAAAACAGAGAGATTTTTTGGGGATTGTGAAGAAAACACACAGGTCAGGCAGCTGCGGACATATTTCCATGCTGATGCTTTTGCTCCACATGCACACTATTCATCAGCCGAAGCTTTGCATGCTGAGTGCACGGCACATCTGAAAATATTTCCTGTCGGATGAGTTTTTCGGGGATGATTGCTGTATTTGTGTATCATTCCTTTCTCCCCTGGATGGAACAAATGGAAAGAAATGTATAAACAATGAAGTGGTCACGTCGGTGGAGCGCTGGTTCCTGGGAGCTTTCTTTCAACTTTAAACAAATGTTGGGAAATTGTTTTTTCTATCTTTTTGTCAGGCCCAGTTATAAAACAGCAGCAGAGACTCTTTTGTAGCTGAGTGAATATAAAAGCATTAGTTGTGGTATCAGGGTCATTGCAATAATGAATATCAATAGACAATATTATTTTGAGTAGCCATGATGGTGAAAAGGTCCAAAAAAACCAAACCTCCAGCGGTTTCTATGGTCACACATTCAGGTTAACTTTCAGTCGTTGAGTAGGTAGTGGTGCAGGTCCTCCTTTTATTTTATTATGAACAGGACGAGCCTTGGCACATTGTCCACACCACTGCAGTGAAGGTGGAGCACATGTCAGGAACGGATGAAGTGAAGGCCCTCCCTCTCTAGACCAGACATGCACATTGTTGCCTCCTGACCTGGAACTTTGCTGGATGAGGAAAAACATACTGGTTTAACTCTGAATTCATTGTTGTTGGTTATGTTTCATATTCAAAATTATTTAAAAGTCTTCCTCTACTGCATTTTCAACACCTCAAATGAACACACGCACATGAGCAACGTATGTCCCGTTTTTAATTGGGTGAATGATCCACTTTATTCGTAACAGCAGCACGGTGGTGGTTTTGAGGTTCTGGGTTTGGATCCCGGGCGGGGCCGGCAGGGCCTTTTGTTACGGGACACAAGGCTTGGACTCAAATGCACGAGAACCAGAGACAGATGTGGGTTTTAAGAGCCTTAAACTCTCGCTGTACAACCACTGTCTGTCTAAACGTAACAAGGAAAGTACTTCTCTAAACTCAGGAGGAAGAAAAGGTGGACCTCAGGGAGCATGGCGTGACACACTGGGAATATGCAGACATGAGGGTGGAAACAGTCACTTTAAACCGTAGGTGTGTCCTCTCTCTTATCCAAGAGACAAGTTGAGCTCTTTCAAACTGTAAGTTCTCACAGGAAAAAACAATCGTGCCTTAATCTGCCTCACCACGTGTGAGCAGAGCACACACACACACAGTGTGTAGTGTAACTGCATCCCTCGGAGGCTGTTTGTGTGCTTCCTGGATTAAAGCGGCCTGACATTGATTCATAATTGGAGACTCAGGTTACACGGCGCTTCTCGCCACGTCGTCTTCTGCTGACGCGGCGCCATCTAAAGTGCTCGGCGACATGACCAATTTGCAAAGTCAGTAGACCGGGGAATTATTGTGGCCTTAATCTTTCATGAGGCCATGCCAAGCGTGCGTGAGAGGGATGGATGGAAAATACAACATAATAGTAAAAGAGAAACGCGGGGGGGGGGGGGGGGGGGGGGGGGGGGGGCTGACAGGGGCGGTGGAGGGGGGGGGGGAGGGCGGGGAGGGGGAGGGTCTGACAGAGAGGTAATTATACAGGGCCACAAATGACACCGGTAATCAGCTTGTTAACGCGGGGGGATTTAAAACGGCCCGTGTTTGAGTTCAGTAGCAGCCCTTTGACATTTTAAAGCTGTGATTTGCTGGTGTGACGGAACGAGAAAGGCGGCATCGCGGCCTCTGTGTGTGTGTGTGTGTGTGTGCACGCAGCATTGGACAGCTATGTTAGAGCAGATCCCCGCGGCAGCGTGTTCTCTCGCTGCAGAGTAGAGATGCGTGTACTCCGAGCCTCCTGGCGTAGTTTCTCTCTCCCATGATAGACATGAATGATTCAGAGGCATCAGCCTGTTGTTCCCTGAGTTCAGACGCTGGGATAACGTCTTCCGAACAACGCTGAGAAAAGATTTACCTAGATGAACATTTACAGAAAATACCATGAATGATTTCCTGCGACTGGACGTGTCATGTTGTTGTTTCCATTAGCTCTCGCTGAAATCCTTGTAATTACTTCATGTAGGAACACAGTTGGTAAACTCTGGAATTAAAGCCAGTCTTAGAGATAAATTACACTTTCTGAAGAGACATTTTAAAAGAGGCACAAGTTGTGGTAATACTAAAATTCCAACTTGAATAAAATCATTAGCAGTCATTCTGGAATGATCGCTTTCAATTAACTGGGTAGTCACAAAGAAACTATCCAGCCTTTAATTAGCCATTTCTCATCTACGGGGCTAATTTAAGATATGAGGGAGGAAGACCTCCAGTTATATATTATCACTTCCACCTTATCCTTTCATAGTTTGGGGGTAAAATACAAAGTCCTGCAGAGAAATGGAACCTCATAGTGAAAAGCTCCAAACTTTCAACCCTCCAAGCTTCTAGCAGCTTCAGTGGAAAATAAAACGCACAAATCAGAGGAGCCAGATTGGCTGCGTCTCCGCCCCTGCTGGATTAGACAAGTGTTGGTAAACCACACGCTTAAAGGTGTGGTGCATCAATCACATTGACACACACGTGAGACACAACTACTGACAGGAAGCCAGAGTAATGGACGAGCTCGTCATTCGTCTTCTGCTCTGAATGCTTGTATATTCCGCTCATCAAGTTTGGCACATATAGGAAATGTGGCGCTCGCTCGGAGGAGGAGCAACGATCGCGGTGGTGCAACAAATCTTGTCTGTTTTATGTCCGACAGCTCCATAAAAAGCAGTTGAGAGGTTTGACAGAAAATAAATGTAAGTGGATGTTATTCTGCCATCTGGCTCCGTCTGAGGAGTTTGAGCAAGACTTCAGGAAAACACGACAATACAGCCTCTTTATAAAGTGAACTCAAGACACTGAACCCAAACTGGCCCAACAGGGTGTGAGTGGTGCAAAAGGAAAAAAAAAAGTGTAAATAAAGGGCTGAAATAACGTTTAGAAGACACGTCAATAAACCAATTGATTATGTGAAGAAAAGGGACCATGCATCAAGAAAAGGCAGTTAAAGTAAAATGTGGAATTTCAAAATGCTTTTTCTTACTTTTTCTTACTCGTTTTTATAAACATGTGCGTTCAAACAAAGTAGGAATAAAGTAAAGGAGCAAAGAGTCAAAACCATGAACCAAAAACAAGATTCTTAATCTCCCCAACGCGAGGACTAAAGAACGTAGCCACGAACAGAACCACTCTCCTCCTCCTCACATCACGTCAGGTCTCTGCTCATGAAGCTTTATTCAGGTGTGAAAGTTGACCAAGCCTCCTGCAGCTGCTCCTCTGCTTCTATTCTGGGACCACGGCTGCTTTTGAACGGTGACAAATCTGAACAATGACTAACTGCAGCCGCCGCCTCTGTGCGTCCTCTCCTCTCCATCTTTTAACGTCTGTCTGTCGCTGTGCTTCTCTAAAGGCTCGGTTATTATATATTATTGGTACTTCATTTTTTAGTTTGCAGACCAGTCCCCCCAGACAAGTGTAAAAAGAGAAGAAGGAACAAAATGCATGAGAAGAAAAAAAAGAAGCATCCCGGTCCATTAATATCCGCCTCATGCTGTGGAATTGTCTTCTCTTGTCAGGCAGTTGTGGCTGTCACGGTGATGAGTGGGGCCAGAGCAGCGCGTGCTCGTATCACACAGATACAGCGAGAGAGCGGTGACGGGTGAAGAAGAGCGACGGAGCAGGCGAGACGAGCAAAAACACGACGAGATGAAACCAAAAGACGGCGACAAAGGTGAGAGAGGGGGAGTGACAGCCGCAGGGGCTGAAGGCGGAGTAGCAGGTGGTGAGTCTGAATGTGTAAACTACACCGACACAGGACAAGGCCTGTCAGACCGGCTGCACTTAGCCGCGGACGCCGTTGGCTAAAAGGCTCGAGGTGGCTTCAGCGTTCTTGTCAGTTGTTTGTTTAGGGGATGTTCCGTGTAGATGCCGGGACGTTCTGAAGGCACTGCAGGCAAATTGTGGAAGACGGTTGCTCTTGTTTGCTCATCAGATCAGAGCGTCGTCGCGTGATTCAACAAGCTCGTTATTTCTGAGACATAGCGTGAATCAGCTCTGGCTGTGGACTTGAAGCCAGTGAGCCCCAAACCCATCACCAGCCTCGACTGAGGATTTACAAACTCCAAATCAGATTAAAAAATATTGAGTTGTATTTTGAGAAGAACGTGGTTGCAGAGGATTATTGAGGAAGACCTACCTGCAGGGTGTGAAGGGTTTGTTTAGATTTATTTGGGTTTGAGCCTGACCTTTAGGCCATCGTTATCAACGTCCAGGCCAATATCAAAATCACCCACGGTAATTACTCCATCTGCTCCAAGGACGACTTGATAAAAGAATCCTGATTGGGGCGCACGCCAACGCCGCGTTCTCCTTTGAATGAGCGATGGAGCTCGGCCGTTGCCTGGAGGAGTGGGAGCGGGTTCACTCAGGTGAAAAGATCCTTCCTGACACAGCCAGGTTTTAATGAGACGACACACATCAGCAGAATAATCACGTGTCAGAGTACACATTCACTCACATCTAGAGACAAAAAAGCCCAGTCAACAACCCGGGTACCTCGTTGTGGAGCGTAGCGTGCAACAGCCTGACTTCCTCTGAGCGTGGAGGCTGAGGCTGAGCTAATGGAGCTCATGAGCCACCTCATGGTTCTCCAGAAACGGCATGTGATCAGAACCATGGCAGCGCAACAGGTGACACACCAGGAAAACAACAACATGCATGAGGTGTTTGGTTGTGTAACTGAAGAACAGAAAATGGAGCAGAGACCCAATCTGTATCGTCGACGGCGTGCACTGATTTCCCAGACGAACCAGGGATTGGGCGACATCTAGGTCGCATGAATTCTCGTGGTTCCCCAAAGAGTTTCCGACACAATATGTGTTTTAAGTAAAGGGGGAGGAATGGGAACGGAGGATGAGACGGAAACGCTTTTGGTCTCCGAACGCCTCGCAACGATCACGTGTCCTTGTGGAGTCGGGGGACGGCGGCGTCATGAAAGGTCATCCCCAGTCTGAGTCAACGCCCCCCGTGTGCTGAGATGAACCCTCTGATTCACGGCGGGAGTTTCCTGTGCAGGAAATGTCAAGGTTAATCGCCAGGATAATGTCACGAGCTCCTGAAGTCCTTACATATCCAAACACTGATGTCTGTGTCGTTTATTCATTTGAGCTGTTACGAAACCTTAGGTCCAGCTACGATCTGAGCCAAGTCTTTTTAGGAATATGACCTATTTTCTTTCTTTGCCAATCCAAGCCGGTATTTAACTGTGTATATCAACACTGTTATTTTATTATTAATTAAAAAGACATGAAGAATGTGGCCCAGGTATAAAAAATAAATAAAATAAAATAGTGAAACACCGTGTCCACAACATAACGCACGCGACCACGCCCCATATTAAGACCAGCATGCCCTGGGGCGCTCAGGTGGGCACCAGACGGAGAAATGATAATTGCAGCAGTCTGAAAGGTGCACTTGCGTCACGCTTGGTGACGCTTTGCACTGCTTGGCTCTGGGTCTCAGATTGGGCTGTTTGTCTTGTTTGTCAGAGATTATAAATCTTGGCCTAATGGTGGTGCTGCAGGAGCAACAGAAAACTTCCCCAGCTCGAGACCCAGGACACACCACGAGGGGAAAGAGCTACACAATCCACAGAGCCAGTGACTCCTGTATCGGGCTGTGGTGGGACTGGGGTGGATGAGATTTGTTCTGCCTGTTCTTCTTCGTGCTGTTTTCCTCTTAATTTCTGTCAGGTGTGTGTGTGTGTGTGTGTGTGTGTGTGTGCAATCACTCCTCCCTCCACCTGGTTCATTGAGCGCACCTGATTCTCATTCACCTCTCTTCAGCCGCAAAGTTCTGTCAGGTGTGTGTGTGTGTGTGTGTGACTCTGTGCCTCATGGCTGACCCTCCTGTTTCCTCTTCAGCCTGCACGTTGCTTTCAAGGACGCCATCTCCATTACTCACCACCCAGCCATCGTCAACCTAGTTCCAACAATATTTTTAGACTGTACAAAATAACACCTGCTTCTCAGTGTATTTTTTTGTGTAATTCTCAGGTCCAGGTACATAAAATTGCTCCATAGAAAAAAAATGACCTTTTCTTCAAAGAATATTTGGCTTTTTTCAGTTTACACTCGTAGGCTACAGTTCAGCACTGAAGACGTGATCACACCCATCAGATTCTATTTCTTATCTCATGAGTTTGTTCTGCACTTGGGAAGTCTGATACAGCTCAGGAGGAGGCGTTTAAGTTTTATGCGACACGTCATCAACCGTGAGAGAGAGAGAGAGAGAGAGAGAGAGCAGCTTTAATGCAGCAAAACTCAGCTGCCGCTGTTTTTCGTGAGACTGCCACGGTGCGTTTGAGCCGTCTGCTGAGAAATGAAGAGCGGCTTCCAGTGAAAGATGACGACACAGCAACATTGTGGACACCATCGATCTGGATGGGCTAACTCATTACTCACCCGGCAGGGGATTCCGACCGTCTGGTGGGACTCATGATGGCGGACTGTGCTCACATCCACAAGGAATCGGGCTCGGATAAAAAGTGACTTCTGCAGGTGCAGTGTTTGGTGATGCTTGATTCTGAATAACAAAAGAGAATGTAACCAAATAATAATAATAATAATAATAATAATAAAATGAAAACGATGCACATTTAGCTTTATGGGCACAGTAAATGCTGTCCTCTAACCATTTGTGGTGAGAAGTTAATAATTAGTCAAATATTGTACAAACAAGAGCAATGTCAGACATTCATCCTTTGAGCAGGACGACAACCGTGCTGTTCTCAGCCGTGATAACGCACTGAGCTGTTTGCAACCCTGAGCTGGCACACGCTCGGTCTCTCTGGGAGTCTGGGAAGTCTTGTTCCTGTCTGAGAAAACACAGCGAAGCCAAACAGGGCTGACACTGCGTCTGGATTTATCTCATTTGTGTTGGGATTTGGATAACACACATTTAGCCAAATTCCTGACAGCAAAAATCTACGTTCCCTTATCATGCACCAGAATAGAATCAATATATGATGTGGAATAAAACTTGTCTTTTGAAGTTTATGCTAACATTAGCTGCAGACCAAAATAAAACAACTGACTTTAGATTGGAAAGAAAAAAGAATCCTCATATATAAAGGTTCATTCCAGGGTAGAGAAAACCACAACTCATGCAAATGAGATGAAGCATCTAATCGTAGAAAACATGGTCTCATTTGGATTTATGTGCAGTTTGCTGGAGACAGGGCTGGTTGTATAAAATTGATTTTGTTTGTTTTTTGTTTTCCACCTACTGTTTCCATATAATTCAGCACAAGCACTAACATCTTTATATTTATTTTACGGGCTACATACCTGGTTTGTGCTGAGGAGCGGGAATGTGTCTTGGGACCGAGGCATCCTGACACACTAATGCAGGCGACTGTGATATCTGCATTATTAAAACACTCACACATGCCTTTAGAGGATGTGCAGTGATGAAACTGGGCCGATCCAACTGGCTAATTAAAAAAGAAACAGTTGAACTGGTAGAAATAATAAAAAGGCCGGACAGCTGCACATCCCTGAGGATTCAAACTCTTGGGAAACACGATGTGAACAACAAGGGAAAAAGAACAGGCCGTCTTGAAGTCTGGCACCATATTTACCTCCCACAAACATTAATAAACGCTCTCCTCAAGCTGCGTCTTTCCCAGCTCGGCACCAATTACTCTCACTGCCACGATCGCAGCACGCGGAGCCGCTCATGTTACATCTGGTGCGAACTCAGCTGAAGAATTACCCGTGACAGGACAAAGATCTGCCCACGTAAACGATGAGGGTCAGTTGTGCAGAATGAATCTATGAATAAAACAGGCTGCGGACCATTACACCGCAGCACAGTGGAGTTAATCGCTGGTTCATTGGCTCCATTTACTCCCCGAGGCTAAATAACAGGGGAATTAAAGCTAATTATTCTGTTTAGACGTATTGTCATGGAAAGACAGTGCCGGGTGGAGAGCTGCAGTATTTAACACTCAACTCTGTTTTTCCTCTGGCTACATGTGGGTGATACATGCTGCTGCTGCTCGCTGCGCATTCCAATTCGCTGTTAAATTACAATTGTGTTGTCAACTTGACATCATGTCTGATGACAGACGTGCTCTCCAGAGGACGGCGGCAGAATTTGGTCTGGAAACTCCAGCTCTTAACACCGAAACCTCTTTTGACGTCTTCGTCTGAGTCTTCTGCAAAGGCGGAACCTTTATTTATTTAATTTTTTTACATCCTAAGAGACTTGTCTTGTTTTTTGCATCTGTGGTGTCTTACACAAATATCATCATCAACTCCCACATTTGCTCACGTTCAATCCTCGAGTGTCTTCAGCCGTGGTCCAATGTGAGCTCTTTGGTTGTTTTTTGGGGCACTCTGAAGAAAGTCCGGAGCCTGTCAAATAAAAAACGTGCATTTTCTCATAAAGCTGCTCCAACAACATTTCTGAAGTGTCTCGCAGCAGCCGTGGTGGAGACTGGCAGATGACGGAGGCTCAAGAAGGGAAGTGAAGTAACTGGCAGGAAAGGTTCGAGGGCTTCGATTAGAACAGGAGATCCAGGCCAGGGAGCAGGGAGACAGAATGTACTGTGTTCTAAGAATCTCCTCTTGCCTCATTGTTTACATCCAGGGTCGCTCCACTCTGTCTGTGTTTTGGCTTTTGGGCGGCTGTTCGTGTTGGTCCATGGATTAGGCCTCACCTCTGACCCCATCGGATCGGATCTTTTGACCAGTTTACCTCTGGGGGCAAAGAGCAGTGTTTTGAGGCCTCGACTGCAGACGGCAGATAAGCTGTTTACGGGCTCCACACAAGTCAAGAAATAAACCCACAAACAGAGGTTCTTCATACTTCCAGCTGTGGAGGTCTGTGGCTCCTGGCTCACACAGGTTCAGTGGTTCAGTGGCAGGCAAATATGTCACAGACAAGAAAAGAGACGCAGAAGACAGAGCCACATGAGACATTCAGGGGCTTTGGAGACAGCGGCTGGCAGCACATTATGCACAGTGAGCTTCAGACTCCAATAATAAAGAGGAGGTGGGGATGATACTGATGATATTGTTGTGTTGCTGAGAATATTGGTTTTTTTTATCTGTCAACAACAAGCTCTGCTTCATTGCCTTCAGTGTAAGAGGAGGATGTATAATTTGATTCTCCCCTGCCCTTTCAGACAGCCTGTTATTTATTAACTGGGCAGCAGTCTGTTATCTGGTCAATTACTGAGGGAGTTTTGAATACTTAAGCCCCTCTGACTATTGACCTAAATATCACTTCCAACATTTACCCTCCGTGAAAAGCCTGCAAATCCATCTCTCTGACTGTGTCTTCATTAAAATTCCACACCTGTCTCTGCAGTGCTCCCTGCAGTTTTCACCTAAAATACCAGGGAAGAGCATTCCGGGGGGATTTTATTCTTTTTTTCCAGCACGCACGTCCTCATGCGCAGTGTCACCTCGCTGACAGGGAACAGAGAAAACAAGCGAGCGGCTCAGGTCGTGGAGCACAGCTGCATTTGGCGTCCAAACTGCAACCTGGATTTTCACACGTACGCTGAGATCTTCAGAAACTCGAGTTAGACAGGGACAGCACGGAAATTAAAAGTCCACAACGAATCAATGAATCATTGGTGCAATTCATTGGAATAACAACGGGGGCTCAGGACCACAGAGAGACATTCCTTACATGCTGTTTTAATGTTTATTCCATCTGTATCGTTCCTGCTGATAGCCTGATATACGTTGTATATTTCTGCTCACTCAGCTGTGAATAAAGTCTGTAAATTGTCCATCCTGTCCATTAAACATCATTTGAATAGTCTGCTAATTTATTCCAGGATCTGTATATATTGTTTCTTTAGTCTAATTCATATCTGTACTTCTGGATATAGGTACCCTAATGAGGCACAAAATCCACCAAGAACATGTTCCAGTTTTTTTTAGTTTGTCCAATGTCCCATCTGCTTACATGGAGGAGGTGGGGTTTGTGGCATGAACTGCAGCCAGCCTCCAGGAGGGGGAGCTGATGATTAGGCTTCGCTTGTTGAAGCTTTATTTCCAGTCAATCGCAGGGCGTCCTCGATTGGATCTTCAATAAAGTTGTTTGCCGCTTAATTAATATTTCAAACTGTGTATCCATGAACTAATTGAAACATGCACATCTAAACATCTTTCTGTTGTAAATGGACCAAATAAACTGCACATACATGGAGACTACAAATGGGCTCTTCCAATTGATCTCAGTTTCTCAGACCCTGGATGAATGCTAACGAGCCATCAGCTGAGAGGCGTGGGCCTGCTTCATGAAGGCCGACTTATTTGATCACAACTTTAAATTGAGATCTACAGCTTTATTTGATTCAGTGAACGGAGAGCACCGATCACGGTGCTCACACTCGGCAGCATCCAGACAACGAATAAAATGAGGTCACAGGCTCTGCCATCGCCGATTCTAAACGGGAAACGTTCGGCTGCAGCTGTGCAGAGAGGGAGAGCGACAAGTATCCGACTTGCAAGATCACTAAAACATTTCTATTGTGTGAACAGAACCAGTTTAAGTTGTTGACAGTCTGCTCTCTGCCCTCCTCTCTGTACACATCATCTCTGTTCTTCCTCTCTCAGGACTGTTCCTGCCGTTATCACTGGTGCCGGGCTTCGGGAGGAGGAATTCCAGCTGATTTTGTTCGTGTTTTGCCCGAGGTACAGCACCTGAGAAGGTCATTCTGTTTTTAATTACATTTCCATGTGGCCGGGGTTAACTCCTGGAAAATCAGGTATATTTGTATCCAGGTCAGCCCTGACTCCTGCTCTGCTTCTCTCTCTCTCTCTCTCCTGCTCTAGCCAAATCCTGCAGACAACAAACATGGCGTATCGGGACAAGAGACAATAAGTTGCAGTGAGCTGGTGGTAAAGAGCTCCTCCAGGTACGTGCTGTATGAGACCATGCAGAGACATCCTAAACATGGAAAGGTTGCGTTAGTTAGAGCTAGTTAAAGCCTTAGCATACTGTAACCGTTTAAGAATGCAAGTCGAACCCTGCTGCTGTACGAGCGGAGGATTCTAAGGCCTACATGCGAGCGCAGAGCGAGGACACTGTCCTCTCATCTGTCTCTTTGTGCCACAGCGAGCGAGCTTGTTAAATTTCCTTCCCTACTGAGAATCTGTCATTATCTCTGAATATTTTGGAGCTGTTGAGAATATGCTTATTCTTTTAGAGAATAATTATTTTAAAAAAGAAGCTTGATAGCAAACACTCCCTGTTTGGGGAACTCGCTGGGCGAATGCCATGATTTCCACAGCGGCAGCAGGAAGGTACCCGTGGCTCCCGTTTTATCAGACTGCCTCGGGAGAATCCCTCCAGGCATTTTCTCATCTTCTTTCACGTCTTTTCTTTATCAGGTGAACATATCCTTACTACAGCACGTCGCCCAGCGACTACAGGAGGAAACAGTCAAGTGAAAGGCCCTGCCTACAATCAAATGGAGGGAGAAAATAATTGGATGTTAACTGGGTTTCTGAAGGTTTTACTGTGACTTGATGAATAAAACATAAACCTGCTGTTTCCCCAAACTCTGCACCAAAGCTGATCTGAGGCCAGCTGAACAGAATTGACTTGCTTTCCCAGCTCCTCGCTGGGAATTATAGGAAACCTTTACTTTATGTTCCCCTGCTGCTCCCCACGCTGACAGTCATATATTCACCTGCACGTCTGTGGCCTTGGGCTGACCGTGCGCGCCTTTAGAGCACTTTGCTGCCAGCAGCGGGGAGGGATGGATGTCTCACGTGTCGCTCCTGACTGATGGGCAGCTCTTAGCCAAACCACACGGGGCCTCTCAGTGTTGCTTGTGGGCTGACAGACACAAACCAGGGTGATGGAGAGTCAGCTGTGTCAATCGACACCATGCAGCTCCTCCCACTGCTCCGCCCTTTCCTCCAAGACTTAACCCAAAACCACAAAAAGGGGCGGAGACGGGCCAGATGCTAAATGACATTCAACTATCCAAAAAGCTTTTGGCTCTGAATCCAGAACAATGAGCTCAGAAGGTGCTAAAACGGAGGTAAAGGGCAAAGTGGAGCTGTCAGGTCCAGACCCTAACCCTTTTTCTAACAGACTGCTCACATGAGGTGTCCTTTCCAACTTATTTTCCCATCAGCGCTGCTGTGTTTCCACACCTCTGCATTTACCTTGTCCCTGATGTCACCTGGCACAGTTCGTGGTAGCTCCAACTCATGTGTGATGATGCTGCGTGCCATGCGAGCAGGGAGACCTTTTTTTTGGGTGGGACATGCAACACTGTGTTTAATCTGAGAAGGATGTAATCTCCTCATTCTCATAAAAAAAAACAAAACAAACAAACCGATGAAACAACATCGCCTGTTGGGAGCAGGGGAGGATGAAGGAGATCAGCATCCAGCATCTGCTGGCAGAGCGATAACACTCCAAGGCTGTCTTGATTTAGGAGAGGCTCATATCTTTTGCTTATCTGTGAATCATACATTAATGAATGAGGCAGCCATTATCTCCACATGTCTGCTCTCAGCCCCTTCAACAGGAAAAATAAAGCTCCAGCTATATTCTGCCTCTTTGTTTCTCCCTTGCTCCATCGCTCTCAACACCTCTCACCTTCTCGCGCTTCAAAATATTATTTGATGCACTGCTTATTTGCTCCTAAATCTATTTATTTGACATTTTCTGTGGGTTTCTGCTCGTCTTTGTAATCCTCTAATCCCACTCTGCTTGCTATCGGAGCTCCAGAATCATCTTCCGTGACTTGTTAGTGTTGCTGGAGCCCCGCTGTGCTCCTCCTGGGGCCAGACGAGCGGCAAGTCAGTGTAGATTCAAAACTAAATTGTGTGTGTCAACAAAAGCAGACATATAAATAGACCATATTCATCTCATTTAAATATTTCTGCGTGTGCGTGGCTCCATGATACGAATATCAATCATTTGTCAAATTGGCTCATGTGAAGGTGCACTCCTGTAATATAAATAAAACAATCCACAAATAATGGTCCAAAGCTGAATAGAAGATTTTAAGAAATGAAGGAAAATGTAATAACCTGTGTTTTGAATGGAGAGTAGCAGTGGAACCTGTTCTTCGATAGTACATGTGGTTAAATTATAGATAACATGGAGCATTAGTATTACTTTCAAGCTTCACCCAGTCTGTTCACAGTCCGTCACTTCTGCTCAAAACATCACTTAACCCTGTTGACTGATGGTCAAATGAATTTGGATTGATTTAAAAAAAAAAACCTATTTAGCAAAACCAAGCCACAAGGTGGAAGTAGCTGCCTGTGGAGGAGGCTATTCTGCACCACTGAAAGTTTCCAAGAGCATGTTGTCCTCCGTAAATCTCCAGCCTCCTTTAGGTTGACAACAGGAAGTCGTTCTAGAGCTGGACGAGGAAGGACTTGGGAATGACATAACCCTAACCCTAACCATGAACTCTAGAGGTGGAATACGATTTGGACCAAGTTAGTTGTATGTGTTCTTTGCCTAGTTTCTGATTTGATTCGAAAAAGGAATGCATGGGTTATCTTTCTGGGGCTGTTGCTATGGCAACAGGATAAGATTGCCAAGAGAAATGATCAAAAAATGAATAGTTTATGAATGGAGGGCTGGATGCATATAATTAAAATTTAAATACAATTATATGCTCTGTGCCCAATATTTAATTTCAAAGTTAAAAATGTTTTACGAGTGTTCTGAAGAATGTTTGAGAGCCACACAGTCGGACTCCTGACTGAAGTCACGGGCATCCTCCTGAGTGCATTAAAAGAGCAGCAGCAATGTACAACCAGCATCTGTAATTCGTCCAAAGCACTTTCATTGATTGAAAACCTGCTCGTGTGGATTTTCTCCATCTATAAATCATTCACACAAACTCTCCTCTGGTAGCCCCTGTGAGCCAGCCACAGGAATAAAAGCACAAACATGAAGAGAAATGTACTGCAAATGCAAGAGTGGAAAAGAAAAACAACTCCACGCGCAAAAAAAAACCAGACCCCAGTTTCAAGACTGGCAGCTTATCCAGGAAGATTTGCTGCATGTTTTCAGTCTAAACAACAAACAATTACCTGGCCGGTCGACTGAAAACAGTGGCATTGCATGAACTTATATTTGTTGACACAACAAACTCACCTTCTGTTGGAAGGTCAGGCAGATATTTGCAGTTTAAGACTGATAACAGTTTTTCAGGCAGTGGTGAAACTTGGTCTGTGGTTTGGGCTGCAGATGAGAGCAGGGCGGGCTAGAGGAAACAGGACTGGACTGAGGGAATGTGGAACTGCTTCAGCGATCATGTTACGGAGCTAAAAGTGCTGATAGTGGCAGACGGTGATTGTGATACCTGGAATAGCTGGGGAGGCTTGACAGAAACAGGGAGATAAGGGGAGAAAGAGGAGTGAGAATGGATTTAAGGAAGCTGGAGACGCAACCTTATGTCTATAATATCACACAGGCTGTGAGAAGTTCTGACAAGACACATTTAGAAACTTGTGGCCATCGTCTTAAAAGCACCTGACCGAGCAAGCCGTCCATTTACTAGCCCGTGTATGTCGCTGAAATTGACAGGTAAGGGTTTGTTCATTTATCAAACCAGGAGTGTGAAAAGACAAGCACCTGAAGGCAGCACCACGTCTTCCAGTTTTAGCTGCAGTTGTAGATTTAGAGTTAAGAGAGCAGCCGGCTCACAAAACAAAAGTACAAGTGGCATTTAACTTTTTTAAACACTTCAAATGTCCCCTGCAGCTTCCTCCATTTTTTACTGCGATGAACCTGAATCATCTGGTGGGATCCTATAGCGGAGCAGGAGTTTGATGGTCCGCGCTGTTCTCCATTACTCCTCCTCATGCTCAGCGGGTGTCACGCACAGATTTATGGTCAGACTGTGGAAATAAACCACTGGCCAAAGTGTGAGCAAAGTTTACCCTCGCACAGCGGCAATAATATAAAACATTCAAAGTCGGTTCTGCCGTGTGTGCAGCACATGTAGGCAGATGAAACTGCATTCCTCCCAGACCCGAGGTGCAAACAAAGAAAATACAGTACTGCTAAGAAACAAGGCAAACGCCAATATACATTACGGCACACGCTGACTAAGAACAGATGAGATGAAAACATGGCAGTCCCTTCTTCCATCTCCATCAAATGTGAGATTTACTATAGATTGTTGCACAGAGTACCTCGTGGTCCACAGCTCTGTCAACGCACCTTAACTTCCATGAGTGACTGAACGTTGGCGGAGAGTGTTATCTGCCGATCGGCAGCACGTAGCACCGCCCCTGGAATCTATGGCTAGTTAATAAAATGGCTCAGTGAGGCTCATTAATCCCTCCCTTCATCAGAGGAGTTAATTTAGCTGTTCATCTCTTGTCCGCCGTGACCGGTTAGTACAGTCATGACAAATGGCAGAGGGGGGGGGGGGTTCTTTCTCCGCAGACTCTCCGGGGGCTTTGCCTCCATTACTGCCTCAGAGTCCAGTTTCTCTGAACAGGCCCGTCTTTATCCAACCCACAGACAGGGTGGGGGGGGGTGGATAGGGACGAGATGAGGGGCAATTTCCAGCCCCAAAGATGGTTTCTGCTCTAATCCACTGTGAAGATAGCCATTGGCAGTGTCTCCAGGTATTTACTCCCCCACCCCTTTCCTTTTTTTATCAGCACAGGACTCTCAGTATACAGTGTTTATCTAAAATGCAATCTTTCTGAACTTTAAAGCACTGAATTTGTCGCCCCTGACTCAATGAGCAGAGCCCTGAGGGTCAAAATCAATAACAACTTACAAGCTGTTGTGTGGCTGAGAGTCGGGTGGCTGATCTTGAAAGCGCGTCCGTCTTTGGGAGTGTCCACAGGTGCACGGACAGCCAGTCTTATCTGGGAGCTGCTGGGGCCGCAAATAAAGATTGGACTTCGCAGCGGTGCAAAGAAACTCGAGTAACTCTCAGTGTTGTGGCGTCCTCACAGTGTTTTTGTGTCTGTGTTTCTCCTGCTGCTGCACCACCTTCCCCAGATTTGTGATTTATGCACACTTTATCCCAGGATCAGACGTCGGGGTTTGAGCTTTGTGGGCGCCGCCCAAGTGTTTCTTTCTGTTCAGTTTCATGCAATCTGTCTTTACTGACATGTCCAAGCCTCGGGATGCTTCAAACACAGCGCTTGTTAAATGGTAAAACACGGGTAGAACAATGTTCCGGACGACGGCCTCCGGAAGGGTCAGAGGCCGTTTCTGCAACACTTGAGTGATCAAGCCGTTTTTATGGAGGAACTGGGCTGCGCTTGGTTTTGTATCTATCTGTTATCTCGACATAAATCATTGACACACTATATTCCTGCAAAATATGAAAAAGATTCAGGAAAAAAAAAAAAACATGTTTGAGGTGAATTGAGGTCCCGGCACATTTGCACAGAAATGGAAAACTTGCCCCACGCGTACTGTTTGGATTGGACTGAATGCATTTATTTAAAGGAATGAGGATTGAACAGCTAGCTCAGGCAAGTTGTATTTCCTCAAAGTCAATTTTCCACTGGTGTGCTGCCTGTAAAACTGCCAGCTGAGTTTAGCCACTGAGGTTTTATCTCTCTGTGACACAGTGGGGAGAATAGCACTGCGTATAAAGAGGGATGACTATGTCTTCACTTAGTGCACCAAAGAAAGTTAAAGCCTAAATATCTTCCTGCTAGTGGCGCCGCCACCTCGTGCTGGTGATTAGGAGCCAGAGTCGGCCTTAGCATCAATTATGACACTCTTTTTCACCACACCACGTTTGATGAAAATGTATAGGATGTTCTCCATGTCCGATACGCTAACATGGTGGAGATGAGGAGACAACTACCACTGGAGTAGTTTGTCCCTTCACCGTGAGCATGTATGTCCCTGTTGTGGACATCTAGAAAGCATTTTAGCCTTTAGATGAAGTCAGACAGGCCAATTTTCTTTGTTCGATGCGTAACACACTCTCTAGACTAATAACTAATAGTCTATCAGAGCAGGAAAGACAGAGGGAATGTTGGCTCATTAACAAAAAAACAATCACCTAACTTTAAGTCCTGGGGGAGCGCAGGCAGACACACTGGTTAATGGAGTCCCTGTTCTCTCCTGCATGTTGATGTGTCAATTGATATATCAAAGGATACCCCTGGGTGTGTTGCTGTTTCATCAGGAGCCATCAAATCATCAATTAGGGATGATTAAGTGATCAATTTACCTTTGTCATGGTTCTGTCATCATTAGTTAATGTGTGTCCTGTAGGAATAAATGAGAAGGTAAGTGGGACGGGGTCTGGGAGGACAGGCTGCTCCCTCCAGAATGATTGCCGGCTCGTATATCAGAATTACATTATCGTCTCCCACTTATCTCCGATCAGGAACGGGAGCCCAGTCTGATTTGCATGCAAAAAAAGTGGCAGCGCTGATTGGTTCCAAACAGCGGTGCATTTATACCTGGTGGGATTTTGTTTTTGCTGCTACTGTGCATACAGGCGTCACGGTAACCAGTCGGGTAGGAAGAACATTTTTTGTTATGCTTCTCAAATTGTCCACTGTCATACGTCAACGCAGACTTTAGAATCCTTCATATGCAGATTGAACTTTAAAAGGCTGTCTAATAACTGACCTTGTTCACAACTGGAGTCGTCCTGTAAATACCGTTCCAGGCCTCTTCTATATTCCGGAGGGCCACCAGGAGCCTTGTTGGGCCACGGGAGATTGTTTTGTCATAGTAATGCACTGGCTGTTGAGACAAATTAGCAGCGCGGCCTGAGAGGTGGCACCGTTAGAAAAAAAGAAATAAACAAATAGAGCAGTCATTTTAATGAGGCTAGCCTGGCAGCACAGCGGGGCTCCCGACGCACGGGGCGCACAGGAAACGGGGTCATTGTGCAAAACAAAAGTTGAGCTCATTTAACTTTCCACAGGAAATCAAAGTGGTGTATCAGACAAACACATTTCATGCAAATGAAGCCGCAACATGAGAGCTGACTCTGGACTGGACTGACTCACGCACACAATGAGGCTATGACGCTAGCTCTTGAATGACACGTGGCCCTAGTGTTTGAACACCTTCAGGACTGGAAATAGGTCCTCATTCATGACGCTCTTATATTGTCCAAATGCATGAAGCATTTTCCAACATGTATACCTCTGAATGTCCTTAGGAGTAAGAGAAGCTCAAAGTTTTGATTCCTAGTTGTCTTAAAGGTACTAACTTGCTGTCTATAACGGACTGTTATTATTATTACGGACCAGTGTGTTTCCAAAGCACAACAGACTGGGAATCATCATTGGAAATGCATGTTAATAGCTTGCAGTAGGCTTTTGCAGGACTTACTGATTCAGTGTTTCTCCAGCAATCCAAAATCAATGCATTGAGTCGAACGCCCGCCAGTGCAGACGTTTTTGATCCATAGAGGGGATGTGAGACTTTTTATACCTCGTGATCCGTGGCCCTCTCCCTAGCTCGGCCAAGATCTGACTCAGTTTGATAAACTGTAAAGAGAACGACGTGCTCGGGTTCAAATAACATCGAGTGATGTCTGTCGTGATCCAAGAGTTAGAAGTCACTATTTACACTCCACTTTTAGCTGCATTCCTTTTTCATTGAAGCAGCAGAGACTGTAGGAGAAATGCTCACCTTTCAGCAATCACTGAAATGAAGAGACTCGAGGAACCAAGGAGATGGGTCACAGCCAAGCGGGTTTATTTCAGCGCAGTATGTTGTCATACAGTACACCAAAACAATCAGGAACAGCCCCCGTCAGTTCTAAAACTAAGTCTTTTATACTCATGTGGGTGTGTGTGTGTGTGCGTCACGGGCCGTGCTATCAACTTTTACTTGTGTGTGTGTGCGGCCTGTGGGAGACAGGCCGTGTCATTATCTCTTATCGGGTTGTCTTTGTACTGCTCCAGCTTTGTGCCCTTTGTTTACCTCGACTGATGGAAAATTGATTTGAAATTATTTTCAAGAAAGAACTTTCGGTGGTTTGTCTCTACATCTTCCCCCACGTGTCCGTACACGTGCACGTGCGTGTGCACATTGACATTGATTGATTTATTTTAAGACTTTTTTTTACACCACCCTGAGCACAGATTGAAAACATTAGATTCCTGAGTCAAGAACGATGAAATAATAATGATATTAAGACATTGTCAGGAGATTGTTTAACACGTTGATATATAAATGTTAAACTCCACTCTCACACCTGTAGATGGAATCAGCTCGCTGGAGCTTCTGTTCTGTCGTGACCTACATTCATGCACTTTAAACAAAGGGCAGCTGGGTAATGTTATGTGTCCATTAGTCCATATCCAATATTAACCCAGTACATTGTACTTGTACTTACTGTTACTTAAAGTACATGTACACTGTTTCCAGGACGGTGTAACACGATATATTATATTCATGTACTTGCTAATACGCCTTCTGTCGCTGACGCCCCCACTCAGCTCAGTTCTCATCTCCAGTCTTTGTTTAATTCTACAGCAGAACACATCATTTATGGCATTTTACTTTTTTATCCATTGAGTTTTTTTGGACTTTATTTAAATATATTTCGCTGTGACCTGACCTAGTTTCCACCTAGACCTCCTGTTTTCCCAAACTCCCCTGGTGTTCACTGTGTCCCACCCCCCCGAATGCTGCGTCCCACATGTCCCTCAGATCCCGTCTGAACACAGCCTGGGAAGACATAGGGAGAGATAGGGAGCAGCTCAGAGATCCTGAGCTGGTGTTCCTGATACTCGCATCCGTCCACATTCTCTTGACGCTGCAGTTTGTTTCTTCAGCTTAATAATATTGGATGGAAGTAGAATCAACAACCAAGTCTTTTTGAAATATAAAGTCGAACAGACATTCCAATTCACTTAGCTGTTAGTTAAATTGTTTTCAGAACAATGCTGATTCAGTCAGTCGGGCCTAAACTATAAAGTAGACTTGCCTTCAGGGTATTACACGCGGCAGCAGGAAAGATATTACTTTCTCATATTTCCACTTTCTGACAGTTCCACCCGCGGAACCCACTCGGCACATTTTTACACTTTCTGCATTTAACAAAAACACCGTCCACCTCCTCCTGCATTTATGGGCTATCAGCGAAGGAGAGGAAACACTTCCTTTAAAACAACTGAATAATGTTTAAGACACTCCCAAAAATGAGGAGCAGCCGACAGCAGATGAGCACGGCCTGGGTACCGTTGGTAATGCTCTGGATCTGGATGGAGGGCAACACTCGTAGACCAAGGGGTTGTTAATTAATCACTGTTTTAATGCAGCTCCCAGCGAACAATGAGACGCACCAACAGGTGGTGGTCAGCCCCCTGCGGGGAGGGGTGAAGACCTCTGAAATGCTCAGAATAAATTGGCTCAGGGGAAACTTAGCAACTGCCACTTTTAAGTTTTCTGAAACAGTTAACTTGTACTTGACCCAAATGCTCCGGGGCTCTTTCCATCCCTGCTCCTCATTTGATGCCACGGACCTGCAAGCAGAAGCTGGGTGGACGTTTTGACCGCTCACATTCACTCATTCACAGCCAAATTCTTGACACGTTCACAATGAGACCAAACAATCAACACGTTATTCTTTTATTTGTTTGTTCTATTTTTGCTTCAGATGTTTGACTGACTGAATGCAAGGGTTTCAGAGGCACATCCAGGGGCTGGCTCGCGTGTGTGTGTGTGTGTGTTTTGTGCACATAATTTAATACATGAATCAATACATTTGCAGGAATAAAACCTTTGAAACGACACATCATGTTGACGCAGAAGCATTTTCATTCCTCAGTGCCCCCCCCCTACCATTGTAGGTCATGATCATTTGCAATGATAGGCAAGACACGTAACTGTTTGCTCATCCAAATGGATCAGCCACGAGGACCGGGCCGACATCACGACTGCGTTTACCTGCCACTGAGAGGAATGGCTTCCACGGGGCATTAGCATATGGCACCGGTTAATGCTGCCACTCTATTTGCTGTGCTGCGTAAACAATCCTGTGGGATGGAGATCAGCTCTCACTCCACGTGATGAGAAGTGACACATGCCTTTGAAAGGTTTCCATTCCTGTTAGGAGCTTTATGGGAAGCACTGAGAATCCTGAGTCGCATAAATCTGCTTTCCATATGCAAACCAACTCCTCAGTTTGGCACCGGCCTTCATTTAGCTTAATGGCCAGCCATTAACAAAACCAATCACCTCCCTCCCGGGTCTCCATTTGCAGCGTTTCCACTCGGTTATTAGAGCAAATGGAATCATATGCACACACGGCAGCGTGCACGTACTGACTTTACTTACCACACAGCTCCGTATTTGTTGTGGCACCAGATGGCAGCTTGTTACCAGCACTTACTCTGGGGTGAGAAACAAGAGGAATTTATTGCACGCCTCAGCACCAGCACAATATATCTTAATGCATTTAAACAGCGCTGCACTCAACGGCCCTGCAAAGGAGGCCATCATGAATAAATGCATGTTTAAGGCAACCTTAAAGACATTATCATGCAGCGAGGCCGCTGTGTGCAAACAGCTTCTGTACTCACCGCTGCTTCAAAAGTGTTGTCGAACTGAACCGGATGATGGTAAAGGGAATATATACATATCTCTCTCCAATTTCAGCTCATCTCCCACCCAAGGATCAGAATCAAAGGCTGCTGTGTGCTTACAAACATGAATTAGGGGCAGCACGGTTGTTAGAGCTAAAACAAATTTGAATTAATCGCAAATACAAGTGATCTACGTCGGTAAACTATACCTTTATAAATTATTTGATGGATTTGAAGATGATGTTTTGGTCCGAAAATAGTTTTTGTGCTGTGGTTGTGTTGTGGTTGCCATGATCAGGGACGCCTGGGAGAGGGGCGGGGCATGTTGTCCGTGTTCTCTTCTTCTTCTGTGAACCGTGGATCCTCCGAGCGCTCTCCTCAGACAGGTGCGTGCTGAACTTTGAGCGCGAGTGCATCATGCCCGTGAACTTCATCAGTGCCGCTCTGTCATGCGGCGTTGGCACGGCCATTATTACTCCGACCTTTTCCTGGTCTGGCTTCAGGCCCGTTGCACAATGATTTCATTACATTGTCTCTGTGACAACTTGAGATTGATGATGCTCATTGTGTGGAGGAGCTGCCTCTGTCTTTTATCACGTTATTGTTTGTCACCTGAATGTCGCCCACGACGCGTGACCTCGCCAGCTCTCTGCAGCTGATGACGAAGGGAGGGGCCAGTATCAAGTGGTGTGCACTAATAGTGTGTGGTTCTATCTCTCTTCTAGCGTGGCGTGTTCTGCAGCAGCATGAGCTTATGAGGTGATCCCATCTCATCTTTAAAACGTTAAACACGTCTCTGCTCAAAGTGCCAATCGGCTCACAACCGGCTGCTTCCGATGTGAGACGGATAAACACACTGTCTGTTCCATTTCATAACTTATTCATGCTATTGTGTGTCCTTGGGTACAAAATAATAAATAATACTTTATAAATCATTTCTCAGAGCGGCTTGAGAAAAACAGTATGTGCTTCACAAAGTTAATATAAATTACGGAGCTGCATTTTTAAAATAACTCACGCAAATAGTTACACAAGCCTGTCGTTTGGAATCAGGATTTTATTTTAATTTAATAAACACGTAGCAAATTTGGTGCACACTGATCTGAAGTGACTACACACGATATTCATACCTCTCATTGTGACTGTTGTCTCTCTTATTTATTTCAAAATGATTCTAGTTTATTTTACGCATCAAGTCAGTTATTAAGGCGCCCACTGCTCGTTTTTAGAAAATGTCAGTACCCACCCCAGAAAGGTTTCATCCTACGCCTAAATCCATTTGTTCTGTATCACCATTCGTTGTTTGGTGAGTTGTGTTAATGCATCTAGGAGCGTTCATATGCCAGCAAAGTGTTGCCACGGCAACCCTTTCAACAGGGCTGTACATTGTGTGGACCAACTGTATCTCACACGCCTCGCCTGCATCACGCCACCACACCCAGACACCCGCCCACGCCACAACGCCCGACTGGGACCAAAATAGGAATTAGTGTTATTTCACTTTTTCACAGCCACGTGCGTGACGCCTGATAGAGATGCTGGGGGGAGTTTCTCTATCGTGTCATTTTTCCGTTCACCGATGGAAAGGTCAGAAACACCTGCAGCTGGACCTCTGTCATGTCTCTGTCCTTCAAAGCCCTTTGTCATGTGAGCGTTTCATGTCTTAGCTGCGCTCCGTGGGCTCTCCTTCACTCCTCCACCGTGGCGTGTCTCTTTGCATCTGGTCGTTAACGTGCTCGCGCCCCTTCATCGTCAGGCTGACACGTTTCGCCCAACTTCATCATGTCTCGCCCACCGGAGTTTCAGCGCTAATGGAGCGCTGGAGGAGGCTGCGGCCGCTCATGGGGAAAAAAGATGAATGCATAAATAATAAATAAATATGTATATATATATATATATAACCAAATAAATACAAGAGCCGAAGGCATCTGCCCACATGTGCCTCCTCCACAGCACTTAGACTGTAGCGATGCTAAATTGATTTCTAAAAAGGAAGGGTCAGAGGGATAGTAAATAGTAAATACTGCTTTGGAGCAACTCATTGAAAATTCCCACAAGCTGTCCCCGCGTAGTTTGAGCGCACTTCCACAGCCTGTTTGCTTTCATACGGCCTCTTCGTCAGAAGCGGCTCGGGCTTTGGGAGGCTTTGTGGATTATCCTACCGCAGTGAGGTGAGGATCCCAGCGACCTCAAATGATTCTGGCTATAAATAATGGATTTCAACCTCTGAGGCGGGAATCTAGACCGTGTCACAACAGCAGCCTCATCATAAATGATGATGTTGAAGCTGTTCACAACGTGTCAGGACAGAAACCAAGGAACAGCGCCCCGTGATATGATCAGGGCACAGGAATAACGCTGTCATCACTAATGGCACCAGTGTTCCCAGGAGCACAGTGGCCTCAATAACGAAGAAAGGGAAGCACTTTGGGTCTGTACGTGAAGATCGACGGCTTCCAAGAGAGGAGCTAAAACAACAACATGCCGGCAGCCTCCTGCTTTTACCATGGATCAAAATATACTTTGGTTCCTGTCACTGTCAGTAGTTATCACAGAATGAATGCATGTTCATTTTATACGGAACTTTAGTTTAGTTTAACGTAGCATCATGGCTTCCTCACGCTGGAGTCGGAAATAATACAAATAGGTGCAAATTCAGATTATGAACATTACTGATGAAGGAGGGTAATACTGTAAAAAAATAAAAATAAAACGTAAAAAAATTCTCAAAAAAAAGAGCTTTGTAACTATAGACACTTACTATAAAATGTAATATATATATATAATATAAAATGTAGCAGCAAGGGAAGATGATCTATAGATAACTATGCAAATAGGAAAATATGTCGTCTTTTGTCGCAGCAGCTCAACTTTATTGTCAGTATCAGGACTTTTAAAACTGTTCTGAAGGAGCAACCACACGGACTCAGAGGAGCTGGTCTCGTTGCTGGTGGTGGACTGTGAGGTTAGCATCAGATACAGAACGAGAGCATTTCCCTTCCCTTTACTCTAATAAAACTCCAATTTATTTATTTTTTTTTATAATATTGCGAGTTCCTCAAAAAAGGAAGTGGCTCTGTGCATTATTAATGAGGCTCCTGGGAAAAGACAAGAACAAATGTTGTCGATCTTATTCAGACTTCCTTAATAAATGATTAACTGAGCCTACCTTGCATGGAACATGGACAAAAAAAAGAAAAGATGTAGACCGTCTTAAAGGCTGCATGTGTAAGGGCCAGACTGCAGAGGAGCATTCTGAATGATGCAGATGTTGTTTGACACACAGGATCACACAGGGGAACACACACACACACATTACTGCCCTGGTTTCCTGGATGTACTCGCAGGGGTTTATGTCCTCACCACAACAGTGTTTTATCTTGTCAGGATGCATCTTCTCCAGCAGCTGAATATAGCTCGGCTGTTAGAAGTGCTGACAGCGAGCGCGGAGCAGAGCCACGTCGCTGCGTTGTTTGTGTGTGCCAGTGTGTGTTTGTGTGCACACATGCCGAGCTGAATGCAATTCATCACGTCGGCTCCCACCGATCTGTGAGCGCACTCCTAAAACGAACATCTGCCACATTAGAAAGTTGTGCGGCCGGAGGGAATCCTGCATTTGGTGTGTGTGTGTACGTGTGTGTACGTGTTGCATGTGTTTATACGTGATTGTGCTGCTGCAAAGTTTCCCAATGAGACAATGTCCTACAGGGCTGTGTGAGGATTCCTCGGCCTGACAGGGCGTCCTGTGTGCAGGGTCACCCTGAAAACTTCTCAGACGTGAGTGCTGAGGTTGTACCACCCCCCCCCCCCTCCTCACACTCAGTCCACCAGTGGGACAACACATGAGGATGTTTCCTTCTGACTGGGGGACTGGATGAGTCTGTATGCGATGCTGCTTCTCTATCAATCATACAGTCCCGTACCCATGTGAACAACTCCTCTGAAGGAGGAGGAGGAGGAGGAGGAGGAGGAGGAGGAGGAGGAGGATCGGACCTCGGCGCTTTTGATGAGTGCCTCTAACACTTGATCCACGGCCGCCTCATTAATGGGGCAGCGCCTAAAAAGCCAAACGTGGTTACCTCAGACTGGCCAAAGGCTCCACCCACTAATCCCACTGTGCCTGGAACACACACCCTGACAGCCATGAGTCCTGTCCTTCTCACCTGGCTCGTGTATTTGGACATGTTAACGGCCTGAGGAAGGCCCAATGTGCCAACAGCACCTGCAAGCATTCACTCCATTATTATTTGTTGTCACCGTAAAAGACACTTGTACTGTGGGTCTTGGATTTTGGTGTGGACCCAGATGAGGGGGGGGATACCGGAGTATGTCTTTTACTTTCTTTGACTTGTTCTTTGCATCTGGGTTAAAAACCGGTCATAGTTCAGGGAGTGTGATGTGTGTGCAGTCTGGTTCATTTCATTCACTTTGAGGGGACTGTTGCACCTTGGCAGAGGAATGTTTTTATTGTTGTTTTTATATCCTCAGCACAACCTTAGACAACGACTGCACCGGGGCTGTCTGCCATCTTAATGTTAGTTAGACTTTCTTTCAAGTACGATTATATTTTACCATCTTCTTTTCTAGAATGTAGAAATGCTAATGATCTTTTTCCTCTTCGACCTGCTGCTTTTGTTCAGTCATTGTAGGGGACTTTTATATTTTGTGATTCAGATCTCTGTCATTACCTAAACTACCCTACCCTGCAGTTGTTCCCCTCATCGCTGTGCTCGGGAACCGGACGCAGATTGACACGTGTGCTTGTGTGATCATTGTTCAGATTAGTTAAGGACACATCAGACGCGGGATTATCCCATTTCTCACGGCCACCGCGGTCGTTAGCTTTGGAATCGCCCTCAGTGTCACACTGAAGGCTAACCCTTTCTTGCACCTGCCATTAAAAAGCAGCGGTAATGATAAGACAATTAAGAGGCTAATTTCAATTAGTGGACCCTAATAAGCCATTAAGAGCTGTCTGCTGCTAATGACCGCTGGAGGCAAGCAAACACGCGATGTAAACGCTGCTATGGAGAGCAGGTATTACACTCTGATTCAGAATTAACGACAGCTGAGGACATTATCTGATAGGACACTGCAATGCTGACCCAGAACTGATGAATTGGGTCCAGCCCCGGCATGTGCTGGGTGTCCTGCTTCTTTAACGGCCAATGGTAATCTGGTAATCTGGTAATCGCCGCTCTGTGTGACTTATAATTGAATATTGATTTGTTTTCTCCCCCTCTTACTTCACCTGCTCAAAAGTGTAATTGGATGTTGGGCCCGGCAATGAACATACGTGGCTAACAAGGCTCATCAGAGACTGAGGTACCAGAGGCTGGATTTGACGCTGGTGTCAGGGTGGGCTCGGCCAGGCCATTTCATGGGAGCAGCATCGCTCTGCTCCCTGAGCAGTGAGAGAGCAACGGTTACACTCGATCTTCATCCCAGATTCATAATCCTGAGCGTGGCCACATGCAGCGATTCACTATCGACCATTCAAATGTCACAAAATCCATCCATTATGTTCACTGCTCATTGTTGGTGGAGCGAGGCGGCGACGCTCAGGACAGGTCGCCAGTGTATCGCCGGCCTGACATATAGAGACAAACTAGCAAATGTCATGAAGTGGACGTGGCCGACACGCTCCTATTCATGAGCGTTCCCACGGATTGGTCGGTTGGTGCAGCCCCCCCCCTCTGGACTGAGAAACCTCAACATTTAGGAGCCGTCAATATCTTTTCATTGTTTATTGAATGATGCTGATCTGATGATGAGATGATGAGATGTCCGTGTTCTTGTTCTTGCGTCACGGGTCCCGCTCCACTGTCCTTCCCAAGGACGCGGGCGTCAAACCGCCACCTGCTGACAAGTGGACGCGCCGCTCTACCCGTTGCCTCACGAAGGAGACGTGTACGACAAACGGATGGAGGCAGGCGTCTTTGAAGTGCTCGTGACACCGGAGACCTTGTTAACGACGGAATATATTGCAGTTATTATGAGTTGATTTAAAGTTCACAGGCGCCAGAGGTGATTACTAAACAGCAGCCTCAGAACATGATGTATGGATCACAGTCACGTACAGGAAGTGAACTTTACTTTGACACTTTTCCAAGTGCTCCCGAGGAGGAGGAGGAGGTCGGCGTTAGGGAGGTGTGTCTGCTCGGAATGACGGCCCCTTCGCTCTGGGGGTAATGATGGTTTTATGTTATCACCCCTGATTGGGCTTAATTGTGTTGATGGCTGCTCTGGTTGAGGTGGTTCCGGAGCAGCTGTCAGGACAGGGCTGTGAGGTTCTACTCCAACCAGGAGGTGCAGGCCTATTGGTCGGAGCCTCTGGAGAAAAGAACACGTGAAAAAGGTTTGCTGTAAACGTGGGAGAATGCCATGTGCTCCCAGCAACAGTCCGAACCTTCTGCACCACCCGTCACCTGAACGGAGGCGTCTCTGTGCTCAGGAGAATCATTCCTGAGGAAAAGACAGCCTCCACAGCAAGTACAATCCAATAGTTATTGGGAGGTTACGTCTGAAAATGGCTGTAGAATAAAGTCGAGCAACAAAGTCATCTGCAGCAGAATAACAATAATAATAACATTATCCCACTGAAGCTGGAATCCATCAGGCATCCATTCCTCTGCTGCTCCACTGGCCAATGAGAGGATCGTGCCACCAAGTGTCAAGGTTCATCGAAACATCTCACAGAGCCGCAGATAAACATCAACCATGTTGAGTGATTTCTAAACTCACACTGACAGTTCCTCTGTCATGATGATATGATCGTTATTTCAGGCCTAACCTGCAGGTGCGTTAGCTGTTCACACAGTGGCTGACCACTGAAGTACTACTACTACTACTACTACATGTACGGGGTCATGGCTTCACGCGTTTATGCTCATTCATATGGCTGTGCTGGAGAGAGCAATAGATTCCTGTTTGATGAATATTTCATTTGTACTGGATAAATATGAAGCTCTCAGACTCTGAGACTTTATTTGATCTTTATGACATAATATCAGACACTTTATTCACCCCACGTGTGTTGCAGTGTTTTAGAGGAATTTAACTAGCAGCGATTCACACAGCAGCTTCCCCAACGTGTTGTCGTTTTCAGTGTGTGTGTGTGTGTGTGTGTGGCCTGCAGTTTCAGCTCCTCCCACCAGCTCTTTCTCTCTGTGGCAATCAGCTTGACTCTGAGCAGCTGTGTTTAATGGACGGGCTGATCGTCACTGCGTTCACGCCTCGGCCGAATCTTTGTGGACAACTTGTGTTTTTTTTATTTGCATTTGCTTGAAGGGACAGTTCAAGCTAGAATAATTCGTGTTCTGCGGAGTCCATGAGCGTAGCGGTGAGTAGATGGTGAGTGACCAGACTGACCCCTTCACTCGGAGCCCTCTGGCCCACTCCTCCTGACTCAGGTCCTCCTCCGCACTGTGGTTTGGTTTTTAATGCTTCCCACGTTGTGTTTTCACGGTCTCCTTTAGCACATATTACTAGTTAGTCCAACTGAATGAGGTGTATATGTATGCAGTTGATACCTGCACACCTCTCACCTGAGCCAGTGAGCTTCATGTATCGGTGGTTCAGGACTGGAACTTCTCCAGGGTTTATGGATTATGTTTCACTTGCAGCGGGCCAGTCTTGCTCCTTGTTTACTTGTTTACCATTGCTGTGACCATTGTTAAAGTACCAGCTACATCGAATCCCCCACTGAAACACAACGTATGGCTGAGCTGTGCTTTTGGCAGCGGACACACTCTGCCGCTGTACAAACTTTAAATCTGAGGGGAAAAATATGTGGATGCTTTTACGTATTAACACTATTTGATCATAGATCATTTGTGTCATTTAAATGAGTGTGAATATTTCTTCACTGATCCAGGAGGTGAAAGGGATTGCCCTCTACTGGACCAAGAGACAAACTGCTTCAGACAGTCTGATGCGTTCTGTGAATACCCACCATGCAACACTAGTCTGTGTCATGCCTGCGTGCGCAGAGCATGACAGCAGCCCCTAATGATCCGAGCCCTCTCAGGTGCCCAGCCCCTCCGTGGTCCCAGTGACCCCCAGGTCACAGAAACAAAACACGCTCGTCCATGACTGGGTCACATTTAGAGGAGGCACTGGCAGAGTTTGTGGCAGCTTTAAGAAGCAGCTGCCTTGCCTGGGATTCCAACTTGAGTTTATTGGGACATTTCTCTCTCTGGCTGTTGTGTTCTGTATGTCGCACTGAGTTTGAACCTATGCAAATTTAATTATCTGTGATGTGAGGCTCTTCCCCGTTCATTGTTTCACAATGTGAATGCGAGAGGGAAACTATGTCGCGCGCCACCTTAAAGGAGTTATTTTAATTTGTCTCAGTCTGCCTCTCCCTCGGGCGACCGCTGTGTCACACAACTCATCTCCGTTCTTCACTGTAGCAGCAACACACACACACACACACACACACAGTGGATGCACAGGTTGGTGGGCTTGATTGTGACCTTTAACTGGAGAACATTCTTAAGTGATTAGACCTAATTAAAAGTCACAGGAACATCAGTGCACTGCTTCAGTATTCTGTGAGATATTATAACAGATCAGACTATGACAGGCCAGACCAATTTAACACCCCAGGCAGGAACGCAGACGTCCTGGTGACAATGTGAGCACTGGAGGACTGTAATTAACTGATTATGCCAATTGCAGGACGCGTTAAGAGAGAAAATAATCATAACAAATATGCGGAATAACAAATAGGTTCCGTTCTCACAACCCCTCCCAGCGTATAATTGCTGCTTATGGTTATAAATGAGTTGTCTCCTTGTTAATTCTTTGCAAGGGCAAACGGGTGAGAAATTGTTTTGACAAGGCAAATGGGCAAAAAGCAATTATGACACGCAGGTTGCAGAAAGGGTAGAGACGGCAGGTGGTGTGTGGCGGAGGGACTGTCTTCAGAAGGCAGCCGCGCTAACAACACGCCGGCCTTGTCGTGCGGATGAGTTGGGATGGTGTTTGGGAGGCGGCGTGACAGGCACAAAATCTCTGCTGCTTTAATCTCTGGGCCGACTCGACTGTTCAAAGCTGTGAAAGATGCTGATGTGGACGCTTTGAATGCGTCAGCCATGCAAACTGCTCATCTGTGGCTAGTGCGCATTATTGCATGATACCATATATACTTCAAGAAGGCACTGGTTGGATATTACTGCAGTAAACGGATATTCTGCTCCTGTTATTATTCTTGTTATTTTATAGTGTACTACAAAGCAGTTTGTGTTATTGTTCGGATCCCAACTGATTGAAAAATAAAGTTGGATTGAGTGAATTAGAATCTTCCTTCATGAAAATGCCCTCGAATATTAAACGACCTCATCATCACTTTATATGAACGCATCAGGGCCGAGTGATTCAGTCACTAACTCAACCCCATTCAGGTGTTTTCCATTTGATTCAGTTAAGGTCGGGGTAACTCTGAGAGGAGGATAATGAGGGTCAGGCGAGGGTTAACTAAGCTCAAAAAAACAACAAGTGGGTAGTGACTGGGGGGGGGGGGGGGGGGGGGGGGGGGGGGGGGGGGGATAATGGAAAGTTAAATGAGCAATAAACCTTATTAGATAAAAAACAATTCACACTGAATAGCAGTGACAATAATCAAATAATTGAGCTATTTTCAGGTGAAGGAGGGAAATTAATTCCTAAACAAAACCTTTTGGGGAAACTGATGAGGACAAACAACGACGTACTTTGAATCCCCAATCCTACAGTAAATATTTGTACTGCCTGCTCTACTACATTTTCATTGTCCGACCTATATTTTTTAAAGTAATCAGTGGCGAGAGGGGAGGTGGTCCCGCTTGTCTCGCCAAGTGTCCTTAATGTGAAAGATGCTGATTCCCAGACTGGCCCTGACGCACGAACGGTTTGTGTTGTGAACGTGCTGCGTGTACATGTGCTGTATGAATGTATGTCTGACTGAGTGAAGCACTTTGAGTGGCTGACAACACAGAGAATCATCCGTATAAATAAAGTCCATTTACCATTGCATTAGGGAATAGGCCACACTCAGCACCTTGTACTCTTACTTTCAATACTTTAGGTACATTTAAAAGCAAGTACAAAGGTCAATGTGGCACTTTACCTTCACCAGAGGACTTTGACTTACCTGCTATATATCATCTCCCCCCACCACTGTGTATTTCTCTCATCGGTGCTAGAAGAGTGAGCTCAGGGTGTGAAGTAAGAACTTTGACTGTGGCCTGGTCTACTGCGACACGGGCCCTTTGATAGTAAATATTAAAAGTGTCACCTTCACAGAAAGACAAAGTGTTTGACAGCACAAAGTAATGATGATGTCACTGGGAGGTTGTCCTCACTCGTGGACCAGATACCAGGAAGACGCAGCAGCGGTTGAATCAATGTTATGGGAAAGGATGGACTCTATAATATTGAATTTTGAATCATCTTCTAGACTGAGCGTCGTCAGTGACCAGTTGAGTTAGATTAAGATGAAGACTTTATTCTCATATTAATATCCACTGGTTGATCGATTCAGATGTCAGGAATATTCCCACGGTCTGTCAATGTTAACCTGTAAACGTCTCAGGGCCGTACACACTGTCCCATCTTGTACATTTAATGTCATGTTTTAGTCCAGTAACATAGTATAGATCCATGTTCATGTCTTCACGGGCGTGTGCGTTTTGTCCTGTTTTGCACTTCTTGTGTCTTATTGTGAAAAGGAACTGTGAGGTGACTTGCACTTCCTGCCTCTTGTGTTTCCCGCCTGTGTGATTGTTGGCCCCGCCCTAATGTGCTCCAGCTGTGTCCCATCAGCCCCTGTGCCTGCCTCTGCTCTGGTTGCCAGTCCTCCTTCCATGTCTGTCACCAGGCCTCAGTCAGCACCCAAATATCTGGCCGTGCTTGAGAAACCAACGTTTTCAAATGAAATCATTGAGGTGCTGCTGATATTCAGAGGAATCAGCCGCCGGCCTTTTCTTTCCTCGGAGCACGCAGACTGCACAAGCGAGCCCGGGTGGCTTCCGACTCTCATGGTGTAGGGAGGAAGGGAAATGGGAGCATTAGACTCAGGAATATTGATAGAAGGGCTGCAGGGGAGTTGTGTTTAAATTTGTGGCAATAACAGAAGCATGTGAATAATGGGGAGGGTATCTATTAGTGATTAGTGGTGTGCTTGAGGGAGCACAAGGGAGAGCGCTCAGGGAGGTAAAGATGAAGTTGTTTGGCAGGATGCGTGTGTCACCTGCTACGTGCACCTGTGGTGTGGTGTGTTGCTGCAGCACGTGTGTGCACACGCGGCTCAGTGAAGGAACATTTCACATTAAACAGACATGGAGCATTAAATGCGTTTTTGAGGCGTAAACAAAACCACGAGGCTCTTCTTTATGGTTCCAACATTACATTTATTACCCAATGACCCGCCTGCTGGGGGCCTGCCCCCCCCCCCCGAACCGGCTCGCTCCAGATGTTTCTGTTGGGAACCAGTTTTCAACACAAATGAAAGACAAGTCAATGGTCTGGGTCTGTCTATGTCCTGGAATTTAAGTGTGACACCAGTTAACGTGTCAGGGCCTGTGTGGAGCGATGAGCTGTCGAGGGTGTTCCCCTCTCCCTCCCTCAGGGTTGGCCCCCTTCTGACCCTGAGAGGATAAGTGGGAAAGACACTGAAATATCCATGCTAAGTGCTTTGCCCCATGTTGCTCCTGCATCTGTTCGTCTCTGATCTTAGTGAATGATGCACAGAGCGTTCCCGTCCCACCCGGCTCTGCTCTCGTCGTACCCTGGCTAGTACGTATGGTACAGTCCTCAACATGGCTTCATGAATTGATAAAGAGCTTCCGCCCCGCCAGTCACAGACGTTCGCTCATCGGAACATGCAGCGCTACATGAAAACGCTGCTTCATCTGTCCCCGGCGCTGCTGGCAGGCAGGGCAGCAGTCAAGGAGGCCGCCCGGGTTCTGCTTTCAGCCAATTAACACCCGCAAACAAAGTGACAGGGTCCCGAGTAGAGAGGAGTTAAATGTTATGATTGGGGCCATGAATTGTTAAACAGCCCCGGGGCTTTCACCAGCCCAGTCAGTTGACAAATGCAACGGCTGCATCTGCCAGACGTGCACTAATTTGACCGTCTGCAATCAGGGGAGCTCATATTATTGCCTTATCGATCTGAGTCAAGAGAGAAATCAACACACATGCCAGGCTCAGTGAGGCTCCATTAGCGGCTCTAATGGAGAGGAGTCATGGCAGCAGAGAAGAGTGAGCAGGACGCTGCTGACGCCCGTTCGAATGGGACTGTGGAGCTTATCTGTTTTATTTCGACCTGAGGGATGGAGATGAGGCTGCGTGACGTAGCAACATAGATTTCCAGAATTCATGGCTGTGGCAGGTTATCTGAATGTTTTGGTAAATGGAAAAGTGTCACCGCCTTTTTCTCCCTGATTGCTGGGAGCAGTTCGACGTGATACTAAAATTGAATGTGTTATTTTAGCAGCTCAGGGTTCAGCAGGAAATCACTCATCTTTGGTCAGTTTAATCCCACGTGAGTTTACAATATATATATACACAAACCATTCATATCTTATTTTTATTCATGCATTCACTCAGTGAACAAACAGAAAGAAGCAGAAATGCGTCACTGACACCCTTCATGAGTCCAGTGGCTGCACAGCAGTGTGATTTGTGTTCTATAATATTACTGACGTCTGTGGAATGTTTTGTTTTGTTTTATGTCGTGGGACCGAATGGGCTACTGAGAATTATGGAAGTTGCTTGGTTTCGTGTTGTGTTGTCACATCCCAAATTATTATATAACGACCACACACAGTCTCCCTAAAGTTAAGTACTGGCCGGGTCCAATACTACACTTTATTACTTGCCTAATAATCGTTTAATTTTTAATGTTTTTTACTTCATCGTTTCCAGTGGGTTCCAGATGCCACTGAGCAGACGTTGGCTTCACAGATGTAAGATGGAGGTTTTTGAATCCAGGATATTTTAGATCCATTTCAGGACAGAGTGAGGACGTGGAGACATGTCATGTCTTCACTCAGATTGTATTTCCTGCTTTACTGTTTCTAATCACAATCCCCCAGATTTATGGAAAAGTCTGCAGCAGCAAAGTTACAAAGCAAACAGTTTAATTCTACAGTATGGTTATATATCTTTTATATTAGCGACACCTTGGCTGTGTTACTGTTACCATTCAAACACGCTGTAATGGGGATTCTTAAATCACATCAGCCATCGACCGGTTACTTGATGTACAGCCAGACTGTGTAATAAGAGTTGGTTTGTCCATCGGGACTCGTGCTGGATTTGAGAAGAGGAACCTGAGCACTTGGCCTCAGATAAAACATTATTATTATTATTTTTTTTATATATCCCTTGTCTTTGTTCCGGATCTGTATCAGTGCCAAATAATCTACAGCTTCCCAAAAGAAAGGTGCATTATTTAATAAGTAAAAAGATTATTTCTATCATAATATCAAGAGCTGATCCAAAGAGGATAAGGGAGAAATGAAAGTTCTTTGATTTTTGTGGCAGCGGATTTCCCCTTTTTCCTCCGTATCCTGTGAGCAGAGCAGAAGTGTAGAGCTGTGCTTTCATTCGCTGTCCATCGAGTGGATCCACCAACAATGAATGTGAATTCATCAGTGAGCTGATGCCGTGTAAATCACACATGAAAACAGAACCTGGGATGTGACCAAGACAATACATTTGACATGTCTTGATACTTGGTGACGTGTACTGGATGTCCACCATCATCTGTCCTCTTTAATGGTGTGATTTGGTCTGACAGACTGATGCGTGCTACACCCTGGTTTATTCCTTGTAAAGAAATGTGTTGCACTGGGGAAATTACTGCTTCCTCCTTAATGACTTTGCCAATTAGACATAACAAATGTAAAGGACACAGGTGCTTCATGATATTTATTGTTTTGCTAGTAGCTCCTCCATTGCATTAGCAACCTAGCCAACTGGGACAGGACTGTAGCAACACATGAGATGTACCAAATAAAGGCACAGGCAGCTCGTTTGTTGGCGCAATGCGTTAGATATTGACAGTAGTGCTAAAGGTTAGGCCTCATGATTGCTGCAAGCAGCTCAAACCTTCACCGCGATGATTCTCCTCGTTAGCCCGGAGCAAATTAACCAGCGCGCCTCTTAAATTACAGCCGTAACTCACCTGCTAAACGCTCTCGGCCTGCTGTTTGCCTCCAAAAGCAGGAACCATACTGTACTCTACCTGGCTGCCTGCCTGGTAATGAGAATTCAATACTGCTAGTCGATGCAGAGATAATGGTTCTCAACAGACATCTGATCCTGCAAGAAGTGTACAGTGCAGAGGGGAGCTAGAGTTTCCATTAAACAATTAGAAAGCAAACAGTGAAGAGAGTGTGTGTGGTTTTTTGGAACTTTAGCGGCTACACAATGCTCATTCTTCGCCCCGAGAGAGCAGCTCGGCTCCACTTAACCGCCCTTTGTTAGACAAAAAACATGACACGCTCCCTCCATTGACTTCACATCTCTAACAGGCCACGGATTGATGATCTTTTAATTTGCTCCAGCCTTTCTTATCCATCCCTGCGTTGCCAGCCAATGACTCAGAGAAACCAAACGCTGGGGCCGTGCCACGCAAATTCATTATCACATCAGAAGCTGCCGTCTCCATGTTATTGCGCGATTATTTTCGAGCTGCCGAACTGTCAGAATGAGCCCTAATTGTGCAAGGCTGGAGAGAGAAGGCTCACATAGCAGGAGCGAAGCCACATGAGACTTGGCGTTATGACAAAACCCTGCCAAAAGATTTCAACATCTGTTGTGTCACCCCCAAAAAGCAGAAGTTTTAAAGCTGCAGTCGGCAGCTGGAGGATAAACTGGGCTTATTGTAACGTGATAAAGAAAGTAAACTCTCTTTTGTGATGCGTTGGGATCAAGTTAAACGAGGATGTTCTTTAACTGGATGTAATTAAATGCATTTGCTTACAACCAGAACAAGACGAGGCTCGGTTGTTGTGACAGTGGCGCCTCAATGTAGCCGAGACACCGGCAGATGGGATTTCACCTTTGGGTAAATCATCCAGGAAGTGGCACAGTGAACTTAATCCTCCAAAATATCTGCGATTTAAGCAAAACTGCAGCACTGAAAAGAACAAATCTGGAGGGATTGTGCACAAAGCCTCACATTTGATGGTGTGATGTGAACATGCATCTCTGAAAGTTGGAATTGTTTTAAGTTTAGCCCAAATTCATGTGAATTTCAGAGCTATGGGAATTAGCTTCATCAAAAGTGAAGAGATGTGATGAATGAGCAAAGACGGGAGGGAAATAACACAACATGAGCTGTTGTTGAGAGAAGCCAGAGGCTGAGGCGAAGCACACAGAGATGGTGCTAGTTACAATTCAGTGGGAGATATGTTGTCACGCAACTGGCGTCCTTCCACAACCATCTCCATCTTCAGAAGTGGAGGATCCTGGACCGGGTTATTAACCTGATGTCTGGTGGATGTTGGAGCTGGATCAAGAGCTGCATGCACTTACTGCTGGCATCAGCTTGAAAGAGGCTGTGGCGCACGTGGTGCCAGAAAAAAATCCCAGAAAATCTGCACCGGCCCTGAGCTCAAGAAGGCAGAGTGACATCCCCTAATGGCCCTCGTCGGTATGAGAGCCACTGCTGCTGTTCTCCAGTCGCTCTAGATGAAGCAAAACAATCTGAACAGGTGTCTGATGAAGACGGATGGATTTCAAATCAGCGATCCAGACGAGGAAGACTGAAAAGTCTAAGAATTGAGAGTACGGAGACGATGAGATCCAGCATACAAGAGCTAGTTCCCTCGTTGGCGGACCAAAAATAAAATGAAGAAGGTGGTGGCAATGCAACTATAAACTGGATGCTAGCCCCCCAAACAAACCAGAGTATACCATACTAAATAGATATAGATCACAAGCATTACATTTGAACTGGAATTGAACAGTTTTTGACTGCTCCTGTCAGTGCTGAGGCTTTGACTCTTGTTCTATCAATGCAGACAAGCAGAGACGCAAACCGACGCCTCTGCAGTGTTTTACTATCCACACAATGTTCAATATTTGTTCATTATTATAGATGAACATTTCCGTCTGACTGAGTTCATCACACGTAAACTAGTTCTCGGCTTCCGTCTCTGCTGCGGCAGCAGAAACTGTCAAATTACCTTTTCAAGTCCGTATCGTTTATTCACAATCACAATCAGTTGTTAACAGCCCTGCCTCTCTCACATAAACATGCCTGTAGCTGGAAAGGAAAACAAACAGTGAGCAGAGAGAGCTGCGGGTTTGCATTAATTATCTTCCACAACAGATATATTCAGGGAAATATAGGTTTGTTGTATTTGGTTCAAAGTACTGCCTCTGTTTGGTTATTTGCATGTATTTTTTATCATAACAAGGTTTTTGTAGAGTAACTGTTTCATCATATCTCGGGTTGGCTGAGATGAACCATGAGTTGTGCATCTTTCTCCATTCTCCAATAGCAGCAAAACCTTTTCTCACAAATTCTCAAAAATTGATCAAAACAAAATGTTTCATCAAAATATTCATGACTCCATTAATGAAATTACATTAGCTAAACTTCTTGCCAATAAACTAAAGAAAATGTGTTAAAATAAAAAAAGAAGAAAAAAAAATCCACAGAAAAATGTACAATCATCCATTTTCATAGAAATGCTGTTTTTAAATATTAATAGAGTTTTAACTAAGACCGTTTTTTTGGTAGTTAGTAACAATAAAAACCAGATCTACCATACACGACAGTTAAGGTGAAGGACTAAAGAAAGTGAAGCAGCTTCTCCTCTGAGGGAAAGTAATCTGGGTCAGGCAGGAGACGCAAACCTGGTACCACTTCCTGTTGTTGTTTACCTGACTCTGCCGGTCTAAACAACTGAGACCAACTTCTGCAACTGATACGGAGTCAACGTAAAATGACACTGCAAATGTATGTTGTGGGAAACTCAATCACTGGCTGGGTTAGGTTCACATTTTAGACCCAGGTTACAGAACCTCTGGCACTGGGGTCATTACATGATGGTGCTAGTTACAATTCAGTCCTGGCTCCGTTGAAGACTATAAACGATGATGCAGTTTTTGAAAGATAGCCCTAGAACTTGAACGGGTGGTGTGTTATTACCACTCCTCACTCCTCTTTATCTGTCTCATCGACTCAGCCCACATCTGTGAACAGCTACAGTTTAAACGTCGATCCGCTGAAACTGACGCCACAACACTGACACTGATCTCCACATTATGATCAATACTTTTGCTCAATGAGTTAAATCTATCTTCAAAGCTGTGCTTTCATCAGCCCGCCCTGCTCGCACTCACAGACACAAGCACGCTCTCCTGTCAACGTGTGTAAACTTAGAGTGGGGAGAAACTACAGAACTTGGAAACTTAGGCAATGTTTGGAGCAGTGGCTGTGAATTTCACACAGCAGGAAAAGAGGCATGCGGCCACCAAGCAAGTGACACTGCTGTAAAACACAGGCTTTCCTCCGTATTCCAGCGCGCTCAGAGGGGCAGTCAGTCCACTGATTGTGGACATCAGTCACAGCGATGATATAAAGCAGACGTTAATGAATAGCGCTGGTAGTAGAACTGGTCCTTGATGGATCCCTCCACGCTGTCAACACGGCGCTGTCCATGGTGCTGAAACCAACTGGACGTGGCTATCCACACGTAATTGTATTATTTGGGGTTGAGCTGATCAGCCGAGTCACTAAAGATAGATTTAAATTGAATGTGTTAATCTGTTAGCATGTTAGCGCAATAAAGGTTTAGATACAAGGACTGCATTGCAGAGGCCGTGATGACGTGATTGTGTATCAGTGACTGAAGAGACATTCCCGTTGTTTTTCCTCCAAACACTTTTAAATTGGTAAAAGTGACTGACTGCCTCTCGGTTTCAACCAGTTAAATCAGTCCAAAGCCCCGTGCGCGCTCTTTTCCATCTGTCAGTTCTGACAGGTGTGCACTGCCACCTGAAAACGCCCTGTATCTGCCTCTTCCATATGCCTCCTCTTATTTCTCCAGCCTCGGTGTGTGGCCATGTGTTTGAGACCGCCGGCTCTTTGGGACACACATGACGTCCCTCTTTTCGGCGCTATCGTTCCGTGCCAGGTCTATTTCTGTCAGGCCCCTATCTCGAGTTGAAGACCAGAATTCACTTGCTCGAATTTGTCACTGTCTTTGTCTTAACATACGCAGCTGAACTACTTTTCTCATGAGAGTCATTAAAGGCAGAGAGCGACAGAAACTACCCACAAGAGCCTGGGAGAACTAATCTCTGTTTGAGAGGACCATGCTTTTGCCGTGGACAGTAGCTGATCTGAGATCAGCGAAACTGATGTTTGAAATCAGATGGGAGTGGCTCCAGCCCCCTGATGATCCAGTACTGGCCAAGCAGTTGAAGCAGCTTTAGGAGCATTTTGGGACCAAGTCCTCCCCTTGATTAGAACTCTGACAGTCCTTTGTCTCTGTAATGTCCCGAAACATAATCATTATGTATATAATAATCATTCTCCATGGTGCTAATGAATGATGATCAAAGTGTTGGATCAAAGGCCACAGAGCCGGGGTGTGGGGGTGCGGCCAACACGATTAATATGAACCAATTATACCCGTGGCTCCGTGTGGTAATGATCACGTTGCATAACAGTGTGGGCACGTCCCCTTCTGATCGCTCCACCAGGTAATCGAGGGTGGGTGAATAAAAGCTCGGCCATTTCCAGAATGTCTAACCAGCCTCCTCTGCTCAGCTCACAGCTACTGCAGGCTTGTTTTTCCCCCTTTTTGCTTTCCACTGAGAGATAAACAGTTTGGTGAAAAACTCCCTGGACTTTCTAATCTTTTTAATCCCTCTCACAATGAAAGTCTTTTAAATAAACACTTACCGAGAGGCACTACCTGTCTGCAACCTAGAGCAACTGTATTTGTTGTTTCTGATAATGCGCGGCATTAACCTTCTTTTTATCACCCTTATGGTCGCCAAGCTGTGGAACCCTGCGAATAGAACGACGACCAAAAAAACGTCCATGGAAAAGAAGACAAGGGACTGCATGGAATTTTTTTAAATAATGTCTCATAAAGAAAAGAGACCAAGATCCAAGTGTCACAGACCGAAGAGTAAAAGATCAAATATCACTGAAACAAGAAAGTCTGACTGTTTGCCTGGACGGTAAAAACATTACGGGCCAAAGCATAAGCAGGCACTAGTCTACGGTAGCACAAACACACCAGATTACTAACACACCAATTTCTGTTAATATTTTCCCCTATTAAATGATCTGCGGTGATCTGAGTGCCTTGGTATACGTTCAGCATGGTGGGGTGCAAAAGGCCCAATCTTTTGAAGCTTTAGTTGCTGTTGTTGCACAACTCCAACATGCATACAAATTGTCAGTTCAAACAACGGAGCAACCAAGAGCCTGCACAGCAGCGAAACAGGCTAATCAGTGTCTGGCTCAGACAAAAGCGGCCGTCTGCAGAATTCAATTCAATCAGCTCGGCTCATTGTGCCAGATGAGGCTGATATTGAGGAGAAGAATAAGGAGCTCTGGCTTTCAAAGAAGAGCTGAGAAACCAGATCAAGTGCCGGGAGTACGCTCTGCATGGTGGCGCGTTGTCAGGGAGAACAAAGCCGGTGCTACTTGACCTGTTATGGCTAAAACAAGACATCAATGAGACCATGTTGAAGTGGAAGCAGCATCTTCCCATCTGACGTCGCAGCAGTTTTCTGTCTGGATCTGGAGATCTGATTGTTGGAGGTGCGGGTCCTGCCTCTATAAATAATCAGGATTATAAAAGTAGTTCAGTTTCACAATTCTTCTTTTTTAATTATTTTAGACTCAGTTCGTGGTTCCAAAAATGAACAGGTTCAATAGAATTTTGTCCCATTTTCAGGCGATTCAGCAAACTGGGAGCACCTGGCCAGTGTCCCCAACCACTTCCACCTGTCGGCCCTTGCCCACAACATGCAGCTCACGCTAATCACTGCATTTTATTTGCATCCATTCCGTTTCGTCAACCTGAGTTCTGTGCTCTTCTCCCTGGTCTGTGCCGCCCACAGGTTGCTGCAGCAGTTATGTGAGTGCAAGTCACACCATGTCAGACTGGGTTAGGATGACGAGCAAAGGGAGCTTCAGCTTGTAGCAGCATGTTAGTTTACAGTCCTCTGCTTTGTTCAGCATCATGACGGGAGTAAAATATGTTGTTGGCAAATATTCAGTGTTGCATTTTTCTTTTATTCTGAAGTGACAAAAATGATCAAGGTGATCACTTATCTGTGCGGATTTATCGGTGAATTGTATTTTATTTTTTTATATAACACATTATTTTATCATCGAAGCTGTAGCACCTTCACACAAAGAAATTCATTTCAGAAGTTATTGCCAACTATAACTATTTCCAAATGTAATAACAGAATGTCGGGACAGTCTTGAGAAACTCGGGCGAAGAGAATAAAGACTCAGCCCCCCCATCCATACAGTTCTTTTTATAGTGGCTGCTATAAGCATAAACCACAGCAAGCTGCTGATTCGGCATTATTACTGCGCTTACAGCAATGAAGTCAAGCTTTTTATATTCTCCTCCCGTCGGGACTCACGTGTCCCAGTGCAAGACAATGTGCAGCCAGCGATTTCATTAACGGTGGCAGACGACCAAAGGAAATTTCTTGGCAACTTCCAGGGCAAACTTTGCAATCAGACGCTGTGCGGGGGAAGCCTATCTGAGTGGGTATGATTTATGAGCCTGAGTGTGGCTCATGTAATGTAATGGAGCTTTTAATGTAGGGCAGGTGGGAAAACCGCCCCTCCTGTGCATTTATATTCTCGTGTCAACAGCTGACTGAGGTCACGTCGTCTCTGTGAAGTGTTTGTCGACTACATTTCCCCAGATCGACAGAACTAAAGCACCATCAACTCCCCTCCACACTGGACGACCTTTACCTGCATCCAACCTGCTCTGAATTAGCACTAAGTGCTACAATCACAGCCTGTCTGTCAGATAATTGGAGGCATTTCCAAGCTAATCTTCAGGTAAAAAACTATTTAGCTGTTTTTTAAAGGCCAAGCTGCTTTGGCCTCATTTTGTGTGCGCGGGTGTTTATCCACCACGCGGCTCCAGACTGGATTATATCAACTGTAAAATGGATTGAAATTTTGCTCAGCCATTCGTGATCCCCAGAGGACAGACAATAACTGGGGAAAGTGACTTTGTTATAGATTTGTTTGTTTGTTTTGCTCTTTGGTTTGTGATTAAACTTCATGGTGTTTCCTTTAGGGGAATGGAGACACCCCTGCCCCCCACCCCCATTTACCAATGGTCAGTTATTGGTTTTGTTCACTTGGAACGCACAATGCGTCTCTGTATCCTTCGGGTGAAAAGCATCCCACTCCTAAAGAAGACCTTGAGCCTTGGCCTATGACTGCCAGCTGGAGTCGTGCCACTTCAAACCTCCCTGTTGTTGCAGTGATGGGATTTCCCAAAGTCCCTTTCTACACAGACATGACACCAAAAGCTGACGGGGATAATGTGGGAATTTCCATGAATTAGCTTCACCTGCAGTGATCACATTGAGCTACTTCTCCACCATTTAATGAGATTAAGGGCGATTAATCACCTTTTAATCTGCTGAGCTGCGCGGCCGCACCAGCAATCATCTCAGTGTGAATTCGGTCCGTTCCAAGTTTTAACCCAAACCCAACGCGCTTAAAGAGCTTTCGTGAGATGCCGAGGGAAAGGACCTGCAATGTGGTCATCCAGGGTTTGGGAACTTATCTCTGCTAGCTCTGATTTGAGCCACGTGAGAAATGGCTGCAAGAAGAGGAGGAAATCCAAACAAGTCTCCCACTCTTACGTCCAATGGCCCTGTGTTTTTCACGTGTGAATAACTTCAGACAAAAATAAAGCCATGTGGGTGGTGCTGCCTGATGAGCCCCATCGTTTGGGCAGTGCATTCATCCCCTGTGGCTAGGATTGAATAACACGCCCTGATTTAGCTTACGGTGGCTCCTGACGCAGATGAAGCGTGTCAAAATAAAGGTTGGCACAGATTGTTGGATTATTCTGCATCTATGAAATGAATTTATGTAAATGCCGTTTATTTATGTGCTATTTGATTTCCTTGATATCGAGGGCTGCAGCCATCACAGTTCGTTCAGCCATACGTCCCTGTCTTCATACTGTGGGGGGGGCATCCACACTGACAGAGCTCAGTTGAACCAGTTTCCATCCCGGAACATTTTGGCTGAGAGCTCACAGTGAAATTAAACTGTCAGAGTGATCTGACAGAGATTTGGACCCGCGGTTTAACCCAGTTGCCAACCGCTGCTGTTGTCTAGTCACTTATTTGACAATATTGACGGCACTGTGTCCAAACCCATACACTGTTTTCAAAGATGAATGAGCTAATTTGACATGCACTGTTCGACGATCCAACATCCATATAACTTGTGCACCTCTGATAATGAACATTGACCCGTCCTGAACGGTGTCCCTGGCTCTGGATGGCAGGGCTCTAAACAAGGCCAAGGCTTTTATACCCATTTCAAAATCCAATTTTGTGTTTTCTCCAGTGCCTTTCACTGTGCCACTACTTTGACTAGAAGTGGAGGAAGAGGAATTTGTTTAATAGTTTCAGCTGATGACTGTTTATTCTGAGGATAAAATAGCTACGATAAACACAAACAGAAATTCTGGCTACACTTAAAATCCACCTTACAATAATAGTCACTGTTATCATAGAATCATAGAAAATAGAATTATCATGGACGGGCGTTGTCATCTATCAAAGAGGAAAAGAAAATGTAGAAAGATGTTTTCTCCCAACTGTGGAAGTGGTGAGTGCCCATTATCCTGGTGTCATGGAAATTGATTTTAGTGCTCTAGTTTATTCTTTATAAGGGCTTAACTCAAGCCCCAACGTAAAGCTAATGCTAATCTCCAACATATGACAATAAAAGAGTTTGTCAGAGAAGTGAGCTAAGAGTCCGATACTGTCTGCCAGAGCTTGGTGACTTACACCAGCTTCTTCTCATTCCATCCTTTAAATGTTAAATCACTGCACTAATTTAAGTTAGTGAGTGCTGTCAAGATCCATTCAGGACACATTTGAGCTGCTCCAAACACATTCACCTGGTGCTTTATGTCTGGAGCTGTCTCTCCATGGGTGTGGCCTTAAGATGCTTTATTTGGAACAGTACAAATACAACTGATAATTATTTGATGAGTTAAAAGCAGATACTGGTCCAAGATGAACTCTGGACTCTGCTTAGTTCACACGTCAAAGCTGGATCGTTTCGATCCTCATTTTTTACAAGTTGTAATCAAGTTATATAGGTAACAGCAACAGGTCAACACCACTACGTCAGCCAATAGCAGCACAAAGAGGTCGTGTGAGGTCATGAAACACTTCATTTGTATGAGTGTAGTGTGAAAATGACAGTCACTGGTGATGCAGAGGGACTCTCTGAGCGTGTCCCGACACTGTGGCGAGAACAGAACGTCTCGTTTAACGTCTCGTTTCAGGCCTAGCTCGTCTCTACGAGAGACGCTGCGGCTGCTCTGAGTCATTGTGTCATCAAGCTCCGGGCCCCTCATGTTTTCACCTGCATCAGCAAATTCACTCACTTCTTGTCGTGACCCTCGCATTCAACTTCAGGCTACACACGGACTCGTGAGTCAGCAGCTGGAGGACGCTCCAACGAGATGTGGAAAATATCTTCAACATGAAAAGATCAACGGGTTCCTGCTTCAGTCTGTGAATTGTTAAAACATCAAGTATTGAATTAAATAGCTCAAACTTCCTCCCGTCTCCGTCTCGTTTGTTTGTAGCTGTGTTCAACCTCAAACAGAGACGGAGAGCTGATTCTGCACTTGTTCTGATGTTGTTCTGTCTAATCACATCAATTCTGGTAACTCTTAGATCTGAAGGATTTATATTTTCAATAATTCAGCATCATCCGTCTGTCTGGAAGAAGCTCAGATGAGGCCGATGCTCAACAAAATCAATGAAATTAAAACTGTCTGCTGTTTCTCACTCTTCATATCTGAATAAATGTGTCGACAGAAGTCTGGTCCACAGGCTTTGAAGACGTCTTGACAGCGGTATCGCTGGTGTCTGGCCCACTCTTGGGAACGAGCTTGTCGTCTGTCGAGCCGCAGGAGCTAAGTTCACGTTGAATTCTTAATGGCAGCGAGAGTTAAACCTTAAGAAGCTGTATCGGCCTGTTTGACAGCCAGAGGTCATGGAGGTCAGAGATTCAGCTCTGTCTCGGAGCCATTGATACAGACAGGTCTGAAGAATTCTGATGGACTTGCCTGAGAACACAAACACACACCTGACATCGCAATGACTGAGTTTCATTTCCACAGCTCAGTCGGGCTCCGACCTCGACTTTCCCCAGGTCTGATCACGTGGCTCCGATGGCAGTGATGAGCAAATGTTTAGAACCCTCCATCAGGCGCAGAGAGAGCCCTCCCCCGAGGGCTGCTGGGAAATATACCTGGTGTATGAACCAAAAACCAAAAGGTTAACACTTCAGACCAAGGACACCAGTTCACATGCAACACTGCCAGTAGGACTACGCTCCAGATCAGATAGGAGTGATTACATCATGAAGCCAACACCCACCCTGCTCTGTCAGAATGTGTGGAAAAGCCTCTCTGTGGTAAAGTGAAAAAGTTGCCGGATCCGCCTCCTTAATTGAATCCGCTCCCAAAGTTGAGGCAGTCTTTCTGGGACGATAAACCCGCCCCTTCCCCCGAGCTTGGAGAAAATCAGTCGGCGAGTTTTCTTGTAATCTGGCCACCAGACCGGCCAACAGCAATGACAACACAACAGAAGCGCTCCTGTATGCTCTGCTGATTCTGCAGCAGTGGGTGGAGGAGCGGCCGAGGGAGCCGGACCCCTCGCCTCCATCAGCCAAACACAAGAAAGCAGAGGAGCAGACATGATGATGAAAGTGTGGAGCGTTTTGAGGGCTGAACCCTGTAAACCTCACAGGGCATAGAAGCTGATCCCTACCAGGAAATTAGTGAGCACACTGGGACCAACTCATGGACACACACACACACACACACACATGGCCAGGTTCTAATATATGTCTTTCTTTTTTCTCGACTCTGTATTCCATGAAATTGCGATGGTGCATTGGAAATATTGTGTAAGTCAGATCTCCTTTGACAAGTGTCTGTGCCCAGAGTGGCAGGGAGAAAGCAATCTGTTTTCATCAGTGTGAAGTTGGGGGTGGGTCCGCTCTGTCTTCTTCATGGCCCAGATGATGCAAGCTGCTTTATTCCTGATGAAGCAGTGACCTACATAGTCCACTTTAAAACGGATCTCAAATATTAGCTCCAGTCCAAGCGAGTTTGCAAGCACGTGTAACTCAGCATGTTGCACAATGTGCGTCTCTTTTACTTTATGAACTGGAGACTTCCAAATTAGCTCCAGCTTCTGACACCATGCTCACAGATGATGATGCTAATGATCCTAATGACCCTTTCAAGTGCAGCTGCCATTCAGTGCTTTCCTGAAACGGCTGCGTCTCTGCTGTGTTCACCACAGCGTCAGTGTTTGAAACGGGGATGCCCTGAGGTAGCGCTGCAATGAGCTGCACATCTGATCTGTCGACAGTACCAACGTCTCCTGAGCTCCGCGTTGCACAAGAACTGACTGTGTTAATTGGTACTGCATATAAACATCTAAATATACCTCCATAGCTCACCGTCCATCCAGCTTCAGAGGCTCATATGTGGGTTAATGGCCCTCAGCCTTATATACTATATGTATATATATATATAGCAGTGGGGGGGGGGCACTCAGAATGACTTTCAAAGATGTTTTAGCTTCTATTTCAATGTTGAACACTGGACACTAAAGATGTGTGTATTCTGCAGCCTGTGGGAATTAATTACAGAGGAAAACATTTGTGACATCCCAAGTCTCCCTCCATCATTATTTCATAATGATATATATATATATATATATCTCAATGAGCACTGGCACAATCAGTACTGGTGAGATAACTTTATTTTCATTTCCACCTTCTGCTTCATTTTATTACTGCTCTATTTCTATTTTTTGATATTTATTTTGCTTTGTTTTATATTTTACATTTTGTATTCTATTTTAATTTTATTTTCGGATCATTTCTCAAGGGGGACTCAGGAATGTCATTGTTTTGGCATTGGACAATAAAACCCTGGAATCCTTGAATCACAGGATCATGAAACTCATAACATGACAAAGACAACAAAATAATCCAGGAAATAAAATCTAAACTCGAGGTGGTGTTGGAAGTGTCGTGGCCATTCTCCACCAACTATGGCACCAAGTGAACGACTCAGTTGCACAGAGGCTGGTGTGGGCCTCGCTGAAACAGCTTCATATCCACAGCGTGCGCTCGGCGGCGAGATAGCGGCGCCTAGAATGCTCTGCTATGTATCCATGTTTCAGTGAAAGCAATCAATGCAGCTGCACTTCATTTCATGCTGGGTAGTCAGACTAATTGTGCAGTGAGACTACACTGGCCTAAAGAATGTTTCTGTAGCAAGCCACACACACACACACACACATTGTACAAAGGTTGCAGACACTGGTAGTTTGTACCCACTCGTCCAAATCCATGTTGCGGTTTTAAAACTTTGCAGAAAAGACGGTGCAGTGGAGCCAGCGGTGGTTGTGTTATGATGAGGCCATTTTGGATTGACTCCATACCGTTACATGACAACAAACTTTTACACAAAAAATCCAGAATATTTTGTATTTTTTTAAATATTTTATTTATCAGTATTCTGGTGCCTTTCAGAATGTTTTGCACTGACGGAGACTCTTCCTGCATCGGCAGCTCTTGATGCTGAAATCTCATTAATTTCTTTATCGGAAATGTCAACGCACTTTCTTCGAATGTGAATTCTTATAATATGTTTTTTTGTTTTTGTGATTCAGCTCTTTCTTGGCACTATCTTTGCTTGGCTGCTTTATCTAAAACAAACAGAACAGTGCATTACATAAATGTCACAACATATCTCTTTTCATTTGGATGCTTTTAATTAAATTGTTTTCCGTGATACTTTCATTTTTTTCTTTATCAATCACAAGCTGATTTGAATTTTAAGTCCATTCTCCAGCAAGGCCAGCCACTCGCTAATAACCAGACCTCAAGCACATTTTGATTAACAGGTCAAGGGCTATTTAATTCCAACTTTATGAATAAATAATAAGCAGGGCTGTGGTATTGAATTTTCCAATCTGACACAAACACGTTACACATGCCATTGGCGGTGGCCTGAACCCAACATTTCACTCAATACATTCGAGTCGAGTAAACTACGAATTATCAGTGAATCAAGTCGAGTCTTTCCTCTTTCTTGGAGTAAACAGTTTAAAATAAAAAAGAAGATGTTGCAATCACAATCTCAGTGTGTTACACGTTGAACATTTTAGGGTGCTAACGTCAGTTTATGTCCCCAAGCAGCTCCGTGTGTCCCACAGGGCCGGGACGCTCATGGTGCATTCACATCATCCGTTTCTGCTGATTATTAAGGGATGTGATAGCACTGAGAATTTAAATCTGTTCAATGATGTGGGTGCAGCCAGTCACAGTTTAGAAAGATGAAAAAGTACTTCAGTTCTTGCATTTTCAAAGCCCCGCTCACATTTAGACCAAACAAACTCAGACGGGCTTTTAACGTCAGGGTCCTTAAAAAATCTCATTCAGGATCAATATATTCAAAGGACCCAGTGGTCTCTGTTTAATTTATTTCTAAGGCAGTGTTTAAATTGCTGCAATCAGTTTGTGTACTTTTTTGTTACCCAGGAATGTTATCTGTTGCTCTTGGCCCTAAAAAAAGTTTTATTTGAAGAGACGTAGACCTACCATTCCCTCATAATCCCACCATCACATTTAGAATTTCATTGTTGAAATCTGATTCAACTTTTTTGGCGATTTTACATTTATTTTTGTGAGATATCTTTATTTCTTGTAAAAAAATAAAATAAAATTAAAAACAAAAAGAAGGACGCTAATACTATCCCACATTTTAGCTTTGCTTAAGGGAAAGAACAAAGTCAAAGTCAGATGTCGGGCTACTGTTGCACACAGTGTGTGTGTGTGTGTGTGTGTGTGTGTCAGCTGGGCACAGAACACATGCTGTGGTCAGACTAACAACTGTAATAAAGCCTGTGGTCAGTTCTTTTACAATCTGTTAATCCTTTGGGAGAAAAGTGATTTCCTGCATGAAGACGACAGATTGATTCTTAATAGAAGTGTCAATTATCTCTCCCTTTGTGCTCCTGCCTCGTTTCACATGTCAAGAATACTGTTGTCGATGCCTCGTGTTATTATCTCTAAACGTTCTTTCTCTTAACCCCCTGACAGAATCTTTACATGTTCCCGTTCATTTTGGTGGATTACTTCACGAGATTAGAGCGCGTGAGCCCCGGCATCACCACGGGCTTCGCTGGATTACTGCGGCTGTTGTGTGATGTTGCGCTCGCCGTTCCTCCCATGTTCTTCCTGGAGGTCTGCCAGCCTCTAATTAACAGGGAGGCTGTTTCTCCCCTCAGAATCTGACAAAGCACCGAGCGCAGCTCTTGTGTCCTCGTGCAGAACTAATGAGCAAAACACAGCTTAATCAGGGAGGAACATGGGCTAATATCAGCGTACCTGCGAGGTGGCCCCGCTAGCCCGGCGTGGACGGCGGCGCCGAGGCAGGATCCGAACAGTCGCCAGCGGGGCGGTGACGCCGGGATAGCTGCGATCAAAACGAGCACCCACGTGGATCAGAGTGTCTAATCCGCTCGTTTTATTCTGGGAATCGTTTGTCCACAGTTGCTCTGACGCCAGGAAACTGAGCCGACGTGAAATATGTTGTCACATGTGAATGAAAAACTGGATTCAGGCGTCTTTTCTTCCTGCCATTGCCTCAGAAGGGCTCATCCTTCGCACCGCGACCGTACGATTATGTCTCGAGCTCAACGGGGACTTTCACGGGCATTAGGGTTGCGGTCACGGATGATGCCGTCGCGCGTCAGTGACGAGGATCGCGCACGTCACCGTGCAACGCATGAGAACAAGGCCAGGTCAGGAGGATGTTGGATGTTGGATCTCCACATTCAGAGGTGCCCAAATCAGCCAAAGATGAGTCACGAAGACGTCGTCGGAGGAGGAGACGGACCAGATCATCTGGTCGGGGTTCACCCAGCAAACTCCACCCAGAGAGGCCCTGCTGGCTCAGCCCGGGACTCGAACCCAGCACCTTCTGTGTTGAAATGGTCATACGTGAACATGATGCCACGATGACTCAACCAATTTGTTCCTGGTAATTCTTAGACATGCTGAGAAGATTTAGACGGTGTATTTTTACTCACTGAGCATGCACCACTTTGTTATTTAATGGGCTTTAAATAAAGACGCTCACCAGCCCGTATCTAATTTCGCTCAAACTCTCCCTGCCAGTCTCACTGTCTCCCCCACCCACACACTGTATTATCACTTGAAGCAAAGCCTGCTGGGAGCTCTTCCATGGAGGTTACAGCTGACAGTGGGGAGGGCTGGCGGTGGGCTTTGAGTCGGATGATGTGGGAGGGCTACATGTGTCAGGAAATGGAACAGGAGGATGAGCGAGGCAGGGAAGGGAGAGGTAGCGCGATCGCTTTCTATCCGCCGCCGCTGGTTCGTGAGTCGCCCCTGATCAGACGGAGATGGCTGACAGGCACGGTGTAAAACAGCAGCACACACAAGAATGGATGTACTCTCCCACAGTCGCGCTGTAAAGGATGTATTGGAGGAGTGAGTGAGCACCTTTGCTGCAGAACAATTTGTTTTGGCATCACTGACAATAAAAGCGTCTTTACACTGCGAGACTCTGGGCCGCAGATGAAAGCGGGGCTTGTTGAATTCTTTGTTGACAACTCACAACGACCGGATCTCGTAGTGAGACACATCCAGCGACAGTTAGAAAGACTTTGGTGAGCCGAGACAGCCTGCAGCAAAGTTCTGACTGTCAGAAATTCACCAGCGCGTCTCCCCCTGCGCGGAGGCTGCTGCGCTCGCAGCCATTCAGCCAGCGGTGCGTTGAGATAGACGTCACCCAGTAGATTGGACCAAATACAATCCTTGTATCAAGTTTACACCCGTTAACATTCATTCAGATCACGAGGTTAAACTTTAAACCTATTAAACAACAATGATCCACCTGGATATTTCAGAATTACCATAAGCAGCTGGGATGTTTTATGTGTCAAATATGGAATAACAAAGAATGTTTTTGTACAGAAATAAGGATTAATGAAAAGCTGGGGAGTTAAAGGAAGAGTGTAAAAGACTACTAGTGACGTGCACATGTGGCTTCACGTGCACGCTGACCCACCTCACTCGCGCTGTGTGTCTAAAAACTTTGAAACAACTTGGGTCTGGAGACTTTCAGGCTCAGGAGGTTTATCTCCGCTGTTTGCCTCATTTACTGGACACCTTGCCTGTCTTATCTCCGGGGCCTCCGCTGCAGCCTTGGTTGCTATGGCTACGGCTGATGGGAACAGAGCAGAAGTGCCCTCACTGCTTTGCTCGTGATGAGCAGCAATCTCTCCTATGTTGTAGTAAAAAAGGAACACGTCACAGTGTCCTGTATGGAGCTGCGTGTTCCCAGAGACCTATGCATGTTATCATAAAGACAGAATATGTCTTCCCCGTCTCAGCTTTCTTCAGATCGTACTGTAATTTCCACGCGCTCAAATCCCCTCAGAAACACACGGGGCCCTCGCTGGGGCACCGCACCAGGGACTTGAGATTAGAATTTAATTTGAGCCACTGAGGGCCACTGCCTCAGTTCATCCCAGCGTACAGACAGATCATTAGTGCTCGAGAGAGCAAACAGGAAGGATGACTGAGATCAGGAGCCTGAGTCCTGAGCAAAGGGGGCGGGGCTGGGGTTTTGGGATGGTGGGTGCAAAGGAAGGTGCGTTCGGTTCACCTTGTTCCTGGAGGAACCCTCTAACAATGGAAGAGGAGGTGGTTAAAAGCAGCCTCCTAATGGTCGAGCAGCAGGATGTACAGTGGGGTCTAATGATGTAGGTTCATTAGTATCAGAGCTGCTTCGGCCTTTGAATACTTTAATTGGACTTGTAACTTTATTGGGCTGGTACATGCTGCTGAATTATGAGCCAATTAGCACATTTATATGAACTCATAACTCTCGTCTTTGACAGGGGAACCCTGTGTTTTAAAGGAAGTGAAGATTAATTTAGCTTGATTCGTAGTCTTTGTTAAAGGGACTTAAACATTTTATGCATTTGCATGAAACAATTTGTTGGGATTGGACGGGACATAAACAAACACATGTAGGAACAGGGGGCTGTTTCTGCTTTGGTTTTTATTTTAATATATATCTTAGCATTAATGGCAGTGTGAAGGATTATCCATACATTGATTAGTTTGATGGGGCACAATATTAGAGCAGGGTGAGCTCCACATTTACCATTTGGAAAAAACCTACTATTGAAAAATATTTTATTTTATTTGGCTCATGGTATTAGGTTGAATTACGAGTCCTACTTTTAATGATAAAAGTTCCTTCTTTTTTTATATATATTTTCCTCGGCATCGCTGCCCGCGGTCAGAGTCTTTACAAGAGACAAACACCTCTGACGCCCCTCTTGCTGAATGCACGTGCTATAAATGGAACGACCTCCATGATGCGTTTGCTGTGTGTCCACATGTTGTGTTAGCGCCCTCATTCTGCTCAACTTAAGCAGATTCCCCTTGTAGTGCTCCCACTCTGCAGCGGCCCTCCTGAGGTCTGGCCTATTCTGTTCCAGTGCAAATTACACGGGAAAGCCCAAAAAGCTATCGCTGCTCTCCCCTTGGGGTGCAGCTTAAAATATGACTCTGTTGAAGCTGCAGTGTTATGTGTATGAAAATTGGTCCCTCAAGCCTGAAGACAAAAATTCAGAAATCACAAAAAGCCCCAAATCAGACTCAGGTTTGAACATGGAAAGCCACTGAGTTCATGTCTGAATAATTATAATGCTGAAGGAGTTAATACATGTAATCCACTCTAATGTGTCCCTGCGTTGGGCATACCTATTTTGTCCTGCTTCCTTTTTCCAGAGTAGTCAGAGGACAGGGAGCGCCTCGACCATCACAGACCTCGACGTTTCCCACTGTGGAACTATGGCATGTAAAGAGCAGCGCCAGACTGGATGAATCAAATCCTTCAGAGAGCAGCAGCAGCCTCGGTGCGTCAGCGGCCCAGTCACGCCACCAGTCAGCGCGTCTCTTTCAGCGACACGTTCAATACTGACATGCTCATCCGCTGTTGACAGAGACATCCTGCGATGTAAACCCACTCCAGAGTCTTCTCTTGTTCCATCCACTTGTTTTGTGAAGGTCCATGAACAAAGCACAGATCAGATCATGGTGTTCATCAAGTACATAAACTACCCAACGCAGTACTCCAGGTACCCGAGCATTTTTTGGATGGAACAATCCTTCGCAGCTCGGGTCGTACAAATTATTTGGTGGAAAAATAACAGCAGGATCCTAGAATTGTGTTCCTGAGGCTGAAGGTCCTTTGACTGCTGTCTCTGGCAGGGACACACTGTTGGAAAGCTGCTCCGCTGTTACTCAGTCCTTCAACTCGTCCCCCTGTCTCACTCTGTTGGTGGAGGTGATAATACAAATCAGAAGTGGATTCACATTCAAAATTAACTACATTTTTGTATTAAAACCTACCATGAACTGACACTTGTTTAATATTTCCTGTGTGGGCTGTTCTTCTCCTATGAATGGGATCTGATAGCACACACTATTAATCATAAGAATGACAAAGTGTAGTTTATTAAACCTTGAAATGTTTTCATTAATAGTCGGAGGCGTTCACTGACTTATGGGAGCATTGCCTCAGCACCATGGACAGCTCCACATATCAAACAGGCAGGATTATGGACAGCGTCCAACGCTGGGGACGCTTCTGTCGTTCTCATGTCTTACTGTCCTGTTATTTAATATTGGAAACCACACAGTGAAAAGACGTTTCTGATTATTGGCACCTTGTTTTTGTGTCCGTGCCTCCGCTTTCCTTATGTTTGGATCTGTGTCGTCTGGGTTTGCAGTTTCATGTTGTTCCAGGGAACGTTGTTACACACAACTCCCAGCCGTGGCGGATCACCAGCAGAGGTGAGGGAGCAGATGGGCCTGCCCATAACACCCGGTATGATCACATAAAATCTAATTTTTCTTTAACTAAGAGCCTTTCAGAACAGCAACAGCTGACTGTTTTGGCCGACCGCCCTCAGCAAAAAGTGGAAATCAGCATTAACCATCATGTCCGCTGCCAGTTGTTTCCCAAAAAATCCTCTTCATGCATAAAATCGCTGCCAGCTTCATAATGAAAATCCAGTTTTAATGATAATGATGCATGTAAATCTGTTAAAAAATACTTGACTAAAACTTGTCCAGTAAAGTCCAAACCCTCTGGGTATCTTGTTCCCAGCAGTTCTATTAGAAGACTGTCACAGGAGATCAGAGGACTGAGAAGTGGACCGCTGTCCGGACCTGGACCCAGTGGCCATACCGTCTGGGCCTAGAGCCAATAGAAACCTCAATTACCTTTTACATAAAATGCAAATATCCTCACATGAAGTCACTAAGCTCATAAAATTAAGAGGAGGGGAGCGACCCACACACAAAAGGGAGTGGAAATAAAGGTAACTTATCTTAAGGAAAGTTTATAATACATTATTGCTGTATACTGTCTTCATAAAGTCAAATGTTACCTTGTGTATTTATTTTCAGGGCCATGTCATGTTCCTTGTTTGTATTCACTGTTCTAGTCTTGTTGTGTTTCATTTTGCAGTATTTGTCATGGTTGGTGTTTTATTTTGTAGTAACCTGCTCCCTTGTGTGTTGTTTCCCCATTGACTTCCTGTTCCTGGCTGCCCACCTGTGTCTCGTTGCTCATTAGTCTGTTTAGTATTCAGCCTCGGAGTTCGTGGCTTCATGTCGCCCACGTCCACGCTCCACGTCTCCAGTTTCACGTCTTGTCAGTAAGTTTTGCCGTCGTCTTCCCTTTTCCTGCATCTTCATCCTGTCATTAATTGCACTGGAGGTGAATTCTGTTTGGAGTTGACATGTCATGAATACATCAGTCTTCCACTGCTGAACGATGTCTCGTTTACACCAGAACAGAAATCGCGCGTCATGATATCGTTTAAATTCTTGACTCGGGGCTAATGTGGCAAAAATAACCAGCAGGCACATTACGAGCATTAAAATCATTACAGCGGCAGTTGTCAGGTTGACTAACACTGATCCCTCGCTGCGTAAATGTCCTAATTTGAATAAAGAAAAAAAAAAGTGATGTACGTTGCAATGTGCACTAAATGAACCTGTCACAGTGAGACAGGTGCTCAGAGTCACAGCACTAATGAACAATTAGACAGGCACTTTAACAAGAAGCCTGCGCCCTCTGTGAAGTCATCCTTAGTGGGCTGGAACAGATGCCTTGTGGGTAAACGGGTGGCTCGCAGAGTTAGCCTTTAGCACAGCATTAGCCGTTCCATTTGTGCGCCGGGGTGGCTGAATGAGAACCTGGTGGAGCGGTTAGCCTTTCCCTCCCGGGATCCAACACGGCAGCAGATGCTCTGTCTGTCGTCCTGGGCCACGGGACACGTGCGCACGGCGAAGCATGGGCCGCGCTTTGCTTTTAAAGCTGAGTGAAAGACGCGTTAACCTCAATAGAAAGCGTAAAACCGTCAAGCTGGGTCAGGTAGAAACAGCGAGGCGGCGGCTGCTCTCAGTGACACTGATAGGAGCTTTTCAGGTGCAGCCAGGCCAAGCTTGACTGACACCGGAGCCTTAATTACCGGAGCGCGAGGGGGAGAACAGCCCTTCAAACATAGATGGCAAACAGAGCAAACTAACAGGCATCAAAACACTCCGCAGCCAGTCAGGCTTGGTTCTTTTCAAACTGAACCTGCTAAATGATCACAAATGGTAATGATACTGATTGTAATCACACAATAGAATGAAATACATATATATTTATCTCTATTATCCTCAAGTAAAGGCAGCACCTTTTTTAAACACATGAAAAGGTGAAAGAATCAGTATCACCATTCTTTTGTCTCACGATGAAGAAATTAAATTATTGCAACAGCAAGGTGTGGGAAAAGAAGCGTAGAAAACACTCTTAAGAATGACAAAAATAAAATAAATAGATGCGGTTTTGCATTCATATTTTTACTAAGTAGAGTATTAACATCATCTGCATAGTGTCTAAACTTTTGGGTTAGTTCTGGACATACGTTGTGGTAGGAACGACCCAAAATAGATTAGCTTTTTTTTTAAAGTACTTTGACTCTTGTTTTGTCTGTGTCTCATCTGCTAACATGGAGGAGCTGTGGGTCGGTCGGCACAGCTTTCTGTGACATTCCCCAGAGTGCAGCCTCCTTTTCTTATTAACCCCGACAAAATAAAGTCACCGTGACCTCACCAAACCTGGGCGCAGCGGCAGCAGCTTCATGAACAGAGACTGAAGATGATTTAAACATCTTCTACCTGTTACTCAACCACAGAGGAATTCCCGGGGCTTTGGTGACAGAGCGTCCCTGGGCTGTTCACTGACAGCCCTGCATTGTTGGATATTTGTGCGACCTTATATCCCTTCTTTTATCAGCTCCTGCTTTTCCCACGATGCCTCTGTTTGTCTCCGCCATTGGCTGCGGCAGTAATCAGAGGTTTGAGAAGGTCTCCTCTGCTCCGAGCCGCTTCACTTTGTCTGTGAATTGTCGCCTTGCAGGTTTGTGATAAACTAAACTAACAGCCTCAATGTTAGTTTAAAATGTGGCGTGGACCTCGGCAGTAAATAATGACTCATACTGATTTAAATGTCACCTTCATTACGTAACGTATAAAGAGGCGTGGCAGGAACACGTCGGCTGGTCTGGACGTGTCACGATGTCTCCACAGAGTTGAAAAGGGACATCAGCGTCTGCTTGTGATCTGAAAAGCTGCATGTGCATTGCCTGAGTGAATCATAACGTAGTAGTTATGGGACTGAGAGCAGGGACCATCAATCCCTCTCACTTTTTCCCGAGCAATTCCATTTTAATATATTTCCTGTATTCACACTTAGAAAGTTGGTATTGAAAACATGAGGATGAGTGTAAATATACCAACAGTTCCCACACACTGGACCTCGGAGCTTCGCAGAGAATTGACAAAGTGACAGTCTGAATAATGGCCTTGCTGAACTCTCATTGTGGATACAGTCAGGAAAATACAACACACACACACACACACACACACACGAGATGAGCTCTTGTGGGAAAGGAAGCGGTTCCACCTCAGGGAGCTGTGAAGGCCGGCGCTGTGAAGCACTGCCTCAGAGGCCAGGTGCATACAGATGCCTGGATGTGTGTATGGGCGTCCACCGGAGAGGGCGAGCGGGGGCCGCCGCGTGCACGACGTATGTCGGGGGTAAAGGACAACACGTGCTGCTGCGGCGGCCCCGGGAGCAGATGGCGTTTCCAGAGGGGGCTGGGACTGTGGACAAGGAAAGAACTGAAGGACTGCAGAGAGGGTTGGGAGACACAGACAACAGCTGGGAGGCTGATAAAACCACAGTTTTAGAGTCAGTGCACATCTCTGTGTATTTTATGAAGCGTTATTGCAGCGGCCGGGTCGTGACATGCGGCGCTTTGCTCTTATTGATCTCCAGTGGCAGGATTAACTCGGACTTTACAGTGTTTACCTGTTTTCATTCATTTCGGACGGACCTATTAAATTGTTACGATCGCGATAAAATCCAGAATTATTTACTTGGCACAATTTATGCATGACTATATTATGTTCAAGGTCTGCAGTTAATATTTCCCCAACTCACCAGACTTGCATGAACCAAAACACATTCAATTATAGAAGGAAGAGTATCAAGAGAGGACTGAATTTTATATCCAAATCTAAAAAATATGATGCTGTATTATCATTGGATGACACTGAAGGACCCCCCCCCATACTTACTTAATACTTGATCTAAACAGAGGGGCCTGCGTCTCTGGGCCCTCCAGCATTATCCAGCCGTGGCAGTTTGTTTCCCATCATGCATCAGTGCTATTGAGCACGTTGGGGGTGTCAGGACACGGTGTGCTGATGCCACTGAATAAAGACAAACCACTGGGTTCCTTAATGTGGTGGAGATCCCATCTTTTGTCTCGTAAAGCCCCGATCGGGCCCCTCTCTTAACCTTTCCCTCACGCGCTGCTCGCATTGATTTGGAACGCGGCGAGGCATGATGAGTCATCCTGTGCGTTAAAGTGCCCTGCCAGCAGGCGCCATTAGTCATATCAGGGGCTGACAAGTCAATTTCCTCTGCAGTGTTTGGCATATATCTTTTTAAATGACAAAAGATGTTCCATTTATCCCCCAAACATTTGTCACACAGCACTTACCTCAAGGCTGCTAAGTCTGAAACGAGGATTTCTGCAAACATTTGACAATGGCACTTTTTTTTCCTTTTTTTTTGTTGAAGTCTGCTGAAGAATAAAGTCCCCCCCCCCCCACAGGGTAGCAATAGGGTCTTAACTGTAATTTGTTAATGGCTGAATTAGAAGGAGCTAAACTTTCCCCAGGGTTAATTAAATGCGTGCTTGGCCCCAGGAGATGGAGGGAGATGCAGACACGTTTGTCTGACAGCGACATTCGACAGAATCACTTCCTGTTTCACGGCTTGTGTGTTTGGTTGAGCCGCTTATTACAGGAGCTTCCTTTTAGAGAGAAACTGGGTCGGGAGATTGTGCTGATTTCACACGCTGTTGAAATAGGTGCATCATCTTCTCATTAAGGAGCCGTTCCTTGTCTGGGGCTGCATCTGAAGGCAGCGTCAGACCTATTAAAAAGTTCTCCAAAGTTCACTTCCATGTTGAGATTGGCCTCGGAACAGGAAGCGGTTGGAACTCAAAGCTTCAGCACTGAAACATTCTCAAATGTGTGAGTGAGTCCTGTGGATAGACAACACACACGTTCCGCTCCTGATCGACGCGTCTGCCCACAGACCCCCTTACTGTCAGCTCCAGGTCCACCTCATCATCATCATTCCAAATCCTGAATCTCACTTGTAGTATTTCTCCTTTGTAAATGGAAAAGGTTTGGAATTTATGAAGCACTTTTCTGCTCTGGTCCGTTCAGTCACTTCCCCAAGGACACCGGAGTCCAACCGACAACCTTCTGGCTCCAGGTGTTTTCAGGGGTTACTGTGTAATGTGGTGCAGTCCTCAGACGTCCACAGGGATTGTTTTGAAATGTTTAAAGCCTCTGGTTCCACGCGTACCCAGACGTCCGTGCAGCAGAGCAGACCCCCCCCTCTGAATACACGCCGCAGTCGAAAGTGTTATTCATTTCACCGTCTGCGTGTTTGTAAGCTGTGGAGGTTAAGTGTCCACTGTGCACGGTGCACTCCACTCGCTATCTGCAGCACAGCAGGAGCCCCAAACACACCGCACTGCAAAATCCCCCCATGCTGAGGCGCGTGTGTGCGGGGTGTTCCCCATCTTGTGGGCACCTGCATCTGTTTATGGAGACAGATGTGACTGGAACTGACCACCTGAGGTGGGCCACTTGGTTTGGGGGGGTTAGGTTCAGGTGAAGCTCTGAGTAAATCTGGATTCTGTGTGTGTGTGTGTGTGTGTGTGTGTGTGTGTGTGGTTCCCTCGATGCATGAAACATTGGGCCTGACACACTCTGGACCGGCCGTTGCACCAGCTGCTATTGATCCAGGGTTAAGAAGGATAAACACATTGATTCATGTCGTGTTCTACGTGTAGGCTTGATTTGTTGCTCAGCTTGTGTTGCGTTTGACCTGAAACTCAGGCGTCATTTTCACTCATACTGGAGTCAGCTGCTCCAGGAATGAGTGACAGGGACACGCCGAGGAGGAGATTCTTCAACACTGAAAAGCTTCTTTTTCATTTTTATCTCAAACTCAGTCAACAACACATTTAACACACCCCCCCTTAACACCCCCCCCCCCCCCCTTGGCCAGGCTCTTGGTTTTTATTCATTTATTTTAAACCACCTTATCTTTTTTTAATTATTTTAATTTTAATTGTATTTTATTGTTTAATTTTACTTTAACTTTTTAAATTTATTTTCATATTTAGTAACAATACTACATCTGAAAAAAAATATATATATACAGATAATTCTAGTGACAGGGACAAGTGGACAAGGACCCCAAAAAACCCCCAGTTCTTCTTCTTCTTCTTCGTCATATCCTGTCATATACTGATGATAAGTGTCAATGCTTTACTGTAGCTATTCTGCCCTTGAGGTACATAGACAACCATTCAGAATGCAAACTTTGCATGAAGAAAAAAAAAGCAATCATTCAGTGTTTTACCTAAAAACCACACATTGTTTTCCCGTCTGTCGGGTCACCTCCTCCAGTAATGCTGCTGCTATCACCGTGCTGTGGAAACCAAGGCTCTGTGATGCTCTGACTCCCTAAATTGCAGAAAAGTGGGGCTGTCAACACTGGCGTTGTAACGATTAAGAGCAAACACAGCGGCTGCAGTCGGATTCTGGCATTTTGTCAATATAATAATAATAAATCTTTCTTGTTTGTTTTAAGTCTAATTTGTTGTCGTGCAGTTACGGACATTAAAACACACAAGGAGGCTAAGTGAGCAATTAGTCCAGACAGGGTGTGACTCAGAGGGAAAGCACATTTATCACAATACGCAATTACATGTTGATGGCAGAATGCAGTGATCGTGGAATTCACTAATAGGAAACAAATATTCAGGTCTTGGCAAACTGGCCAAACTTGTTGGGCATTTCAGCAGGTGCCGGGCAGCACTTCCTCACCTCAGCTAAGTTCAGGTGGTGTTGACTGTGCTGCTCGTGCAGGTAGTAATCTCATTTCATTGCTTTCAGAACATGGTTACCACATCTCCACATGCATGTGTTCCAGCAAAACCTTTGCACCATAAGGGACATAACCTCCTTCACTTCATTTTGAAAGTATGCAGAAACTAAGTGAACGCTGAGGGAGCCTGGAAGTTTAGAGAGCATCAGTGCTGTTGAAAGCACATATGTTTTACTGACCCAAAGAAATGACACCTCATAAATCCATGAGTAAACAGGCCTCTTCAACCCTGCAGCAGCCACAGCCTCCACGTTTCAATCTATAAACATTTCAATAAATAGGAACGGCTCAAGCCTCTTAAGGCATCTCGCTCATCCTCCGTCTTGCCTCTTTATTAAATGGAGAGGGGTCAGTCAAATGGGAGCGCTGCTCCGTTTAGGCTCACGCACAAAGTCCCCTGACCCCGGCTGACCTGCGGTGGCAGCTTGTCACAATTACGCTACGCTCCTTTATCCCGGATTAGTCCTTTAGACCTGCAAGGTTATCCTCCGATAATCTGCCTGCACTCTTTAATCAAATGGAATGTGGGGTATTAGGGTGGGCGTGGCCGCTGTTGCTCAAGGTCACCTTGCGTTTCCAACCCGCAGGTGAACGCTCAAAGCATCCGCGGCCGTGTTTTCAAAATAGGCAGGTGAGTGATTGTTTCATGGCGCCGCATGTGTCCGCCGATCGCCAAATGGTGAGTGGGCGGGAACAGTTTTCAAATATGTGTTTGTAGAAGCCCACCTCTCCTGCAGAGCTGCCCACGAGGAGGACTTATTTTAGGAACACACACACACAGCCACCAGACAGTGAGCTGGGAACCAACTTCTTCTTTTGCTCTCACACAGCTAACGTTCAGTTGTACCATTCATTATTTCCCCAAATAGTTATTTTAACTTGTCTTAACTTAGTCATGTTTTCATGAACAACTTATTTGGGCCTATAGAAGAAAAAACAAAACAAAACACGTATCACTTTTCTCTATATCCTGCATTCACGTTGCATTTTCTTTATTTACGACTTTAATTTCAGACCTTCGCACAGATTTATGACTTCTTTTCCTCCCAGTGGCTCTGATGTATCATCTTAGTTTTGTATAACAGGTGTGAATTAGCCCAAGGCAAATAAAGCATTGTGGGAGAGCAGCAATAATTCAGTGTTTGTATAGTTCCAGACATTTCCTGGTGAATGAGGAAGCCTGAGTCTTGTCTTATTCCCAAACTTTGGTGTTTAGAAAACATAACTAAGGTCGAATGAGCTCATTTCTTTTTTTTCCACTTGTGCTGTGCTGCCAGTGTATTATCTTATACATGAGCCCAGGCATGACCCAGCCTCTGGATATTCCACGTCTGAACTCCGTCCGAGTATTTGTGGAAACTGAATAAACTTGACACGACAAGTAGTAGCCTCCAAATTACTTAAACCCCACTTAAATGTGCAAATTAAAACAACTTATCAGCGGGAGTGTAGGAACGTGTTCCTCTCCAATTTTGTTTCAGAGAAAATACAGTCGTCCCTGAGGTCGGGCAAAAACAAATCATTATGCCTTCCCTCGTTTTGAACCGCATCCCTCACCACACTTATTGGCAGACGGCTCCCAGAACAACGGAGCTCCATTAATCAGTTAGTTAAGCAGAGCATGGTGAAGAGCCACAGACAGAGAATCAATCAGGAACAGAACATCCGTCAATGGGTCTTCTGATAGAAACAAATCTGAGAATGTTTGGGTGTGTGTGTGTGTGTGTGTTTAGAAGCTGTGGAATTCATGACTCTCCCCTTCAGTTTAAATGTGTTTTATGGAGGCTTGAAGAGGCCGGAGCTGATGTTGGGTCTACACACAGGTGAGCGTGTTTCAGCATTCAGCGTCCGTGCTCGAGGACGACGTGAAAGTCTTGTTTAGGACTTGGACTTTAATTTGCTTGGGACCAATTAGCACTGAGAACTGGAGCCACTTTGGCCTGCTGCGCCGCCACGGACGCAGAGAATATTAAGGAGTTTGGTTTAGAGGCGCTGGAAAACTCTTGGGAACTCAGTGTTTTGAAAGACTTCAGGAGGGGCAGTGTGCTGCTTGTGCTGTAAGCAAATATGTGAGAGACAAATTTCATCTCAGTTTGATTCCCTGCCACCTTGTAATTGACACACACTCCTCACCTCACCACAACTGGACACGTCAAGGCACATCCACTGGTCGAGATAAATCAGGTCAGAGCGGCTGAAGTTTTCAGGTAGACTGAAATAATCCACCCCCCCCCCCCCCCCCCCCCCCAACACACGCAGGCTGTTAATATCCAGGCCAGCCAACCAATAAAAACATTTAATCATGATTTAGTTGTTACTAATGGACAGCAAGAGCACGGAGTCTGTGAGAGAACTAATGAAATGTGTCCAAATTAGTAGCAGGGAGGAAATTAAAATGGAAGAAACACAACCGAGCTGAAAAACCCAGAAGGGCACCTTGGTGGGCTGCGTATCGTGTGAGGGGGGGGGGTTCAGAGAATGTCTGCAAAATCAAGATCACACCAGGGGAGGCTTCCACTGATTGTTTATCTTTATCTCGGGAGCTAGCAACGTTTCTTTTTAACTGAGCGAAGAGGAGACAACGGCTAACACTAGTTTATGTTCAAATAAAATCACCTCCATAGAATAGCCTTGACAGTTTAAAGTTAATAAAGTGTATTCAGCTCTTAGCACGCTTGAAGAAATGTGAAGCACAGGGAATCAGGATCATTTATCCAAACCACAGACGTCTTCATTCCCTCTGCGTCCTAAACTATCAATTAAAAATAATAATAAATAAATAAATCCCACACTCACCATTGCCTTTAATTCTCCAGCCGGGCTCTTACTTAGAATTGAAGTGGTGAGAAAAACACACCATTTGGTCCAGATAAGAAATTACAATGATGTAAAATGCACGTTCTGATTTTAATTACTGACAAGTGATAAAATATTCACATCAAATGAAGCGAGCCATTTGTGTGCAGATGAAACAATTGCCATTAGTGGCACTAAGCTGATAAGTACTGCCAGCAAGGTGGATGTTTTGAAACGACGGCGTCATTTGCTGATGGCGAGATGAGCTTTCACCGTGTCTCCTAATCTCTGTCCCGTGGACACACTGGATTTGGATGACGTCTGAGTATGCTAATCATCAGGAGGTGCTTAATGAAAGGCTTCGGTTCTGACTGAGTCAAGAGAGTTGTTTTAATCAATGACGCTTGGATGAGGAAATGTGACCCGATGGGAGCGAGGGAGGAGCGCTGACGCCCCGACATCACGCTCAGGATCTGAATGACTCTATGGGTGTAATGGGTCTCACTCTACTGACCAGCAGTCACTGAACCCGTCACCCCCGGCGACCCTAAACTCTAACTAACCCTAAGTCTTGATTCACACACCCAGTAAACCACTTTCTTCTCCGTTGCCACGGTGACATCACAGCAAATAAAGCCTATGACCAGTGTGAGACCTTGTATTCTCTGTGGCCCCCCCCCCCCCCTCTGCGGTTTGACGTTGATTGGATAAGTGGTTGTCAAGAAAAAGACATAACAGGCACAGAAACGGGGATTCCTTGAATATTCAGTGCTCATAAATCATCCTAGGAAGTCCATTGCTTTGGGTGTGGAACTATATTTTCTTAAAAGGAGACACGGAGCATCGTGACACCACTCTCTTTCATCTGGGCGCTGGCAGAACACCAAGTCGGTGGCTGTTCCAATCAGACTTTGTTTCATTGTGGCCACAAAACCGTCCGTTTCAGTTCAGAGTGAAGATGCAACATCCTGTGAGACCTTGGCCCGCCCCCCCCCTGCGGCGCCATCAAGGTTACACAGGTTGCACATATCCAAAGCCACATTTTACCAGACATGTATGTGCGACACGGAATGTTCACAGGCTGCAGCGCTTCCAGAGATTCTTGAGTTTGGAGGTCTTCTCTTCTTTTTCCTGCGTGCTACATGTGCTTCACTGCAAACTAGATGTTTCAGTGTCTTTTATATTACGCAAACAACAGTTGCCGTGCGCCTTTCAAAGTCAAAGCAGCCTTGTGTTTCTCTTAGCTGAATCCATTTGTTTGTTTTTCTCAAGGTTTTTAATGTTGTTGCAGGACTGGAAAGTGCAAAGCGTCACAGCACAGTGTACGTAGCTGTACTAGTATCTGAGCAAATACCGTGGTCATCGCAGAAAACGATGCAGGCAGCTGCACGCAGATGATACAACATGAAAATGACAGGTGCATTGTGGGATTTACAAGCAGTACATGCACGTTGTACCTTAATCGACCAGAAGCCTTTGATGCCAAATATTAACGTTCACAAACACACGTGACCGGGAGACATTGATGGAGTCATTGAGGAAGCTTTGAGCTCCGTCACCGCTCACAGTGTTCAGCTGCCTCAGACAGACGCCATCATTAGCATGTAGCACCGTCATTAACTGCCTGTTCCACCTGACAGATGCAGGGTTAGGGTTCTGGTCTCTCTCGCTTTAGCTACCAGCGTCTGCTCCCTCATGTTCACCAGCTAGTTGCCAACTTTTCCCACTCGTCTGTCTTTGTCTCGGAGCTGGGACACAAGAGCTGAGTCACAAACGTTGAAAGAAAGAGGTGGCAAAGTGATTGTGGGTTGGAATCCAGAATGAAGAGAGACTGAGAGCATGGCAGGTGGTCGTTGGTGGTCGTTGGTGGGCAGACGTCAAAGGCGTTCTTCACAGATAGATAATTCACTCGGTGTCTGCTCACAGCTGCCAGAGGAGTCCACAAAACACCTTGGCCAGGTAAACAGCAGCATTGATCTAATGCAATTGAAGCCATTAGAAACATTGATCTGGAACTAATTTCAGGAGCTAAGGAACAGTAGTAATGAAACGCTGGGGGGCTCAGCCAGTCAGCTGTCTTCAGCCCTGCCAGGCCATCTTCTGTAAAGTACTACCCATTGGGTTTGTACAAGCACAACTGGGCCAAGCAGTAATGACAGAATCCCTCCACTGACATTTAACGTAGTGTTGACTCCTATCACAATGCATAGCAACAAATTAAAAGCCTTTACTAGCAGACCAACGTGGCTGTCCTTACATCACTTTACAGATTTGGTTTGTGAGTCAGGTCTCTCCCACACGAGGCAGACGGTGCCATCTTAGTTCTCACTTTGACGGACAGCGTGAAGCTCAGCTGTTTCCAGCTGTGACATGACTGTCACTACAAAAGGAAAAACAGAGGCCTGGCTTGAATAATAATGACACCTGGCCACCTTTGAACAGATATATTCTGAATCAATCACAATTAGCGCCAATGAAATCCTTCATCGTGCTCCGCTCCCTTCCCGTCATGCGGCTCATCTGCCGCCCTGCCTTCCATTCTCCATCTGTTTCCGAGGAGGCAAAGTCATTGAAGAAAAATAAAATCATTTGGCTGTCCTTAATGCGCTTTGATTTTCCCATTAGCAACCCAGTCATTCTTCCTCACATAGGCATGAGCGTAATTAGTGTCTTTCATCTGCATAAATTTGGCCTCTGTACCACAGGAATATCGATCAGGCTCGTGAGCGCAGCCGTACCTGCAGAGGACGACGTCTACGGAGGGATATTTAGATCTGAACTCCCACCGTCTGACAGCGCGCTGCCACTTTCCTCTTCGGCTGACACGTAGACGCCCGACGTGCCGTTTTGGGAGCAGCGACAACGAGTAATAAAATTCCCTTGTAACCATCCACTCAGTATTCATGCTGGCAGGCGATAATTGGTATCACCGAAAGTCTCTGCGCTTCCCCCTCCCTCGCTCTAGACAGGTGAAAAGACGGGCGAATGGATCCCGTTACACAGCTTGTCTCTGTATATTTATGGTTTACAATTAAGTGTAAGTATCTTTGAAACATCTGAGGGGTGTCTGAGAGAGGCCCAGATGGAAGCACGCGCACAAATACATTAATCAAAGGCAAGATGTAGCCAAATGTTCGCAGGCTCCATTGAATCCAAGCGAACCGACACTGTCTGTGTCTCAGAATAGTCAAAAGATAAACATCGCAACAATTGATGTGCGCTCGGCAGATAATTCAAAGTGTCATGTCTCTGTGGATGTGAAGTTGCTTTGTTTGCCGAGCTGTTTACAATCTGGGGCTCTGTGATCGATTTTCCCTCCCTCGTCGTTTGCCCTCTCTCGTGTTTATTGCAGACTGTTGCGGATGTTGCGATGAAAAGATGAAGTTCTGGGATTCAAACAAACAACAAAAGACAACGGGCCTGAAAAGCTGCATTCACTCGTTTGGCCGTTTAGCCGCCACGCGTCTCCTTCCGCTAATGCACGGCGATCAAATGCAAACACGAGAGAGAGATAAAGCGCAAACAATCTTGCGAGCATAAAATATGAATGAGCTGTTGAATATGGCTGAAAACGACTGAGATGCTTTCAGAGGACATGGGGGGGGGGGGGGGGGGGGGGGGGGGGGGGGGGGGGGGGGGGGGGGGGGGGCGACACGGCTGCTCATCACCGCTCACCCTCAGACACACATCGGGCTCACGCCTCTCCACTGCTGCAGCTCTTTTTCCTTGTAATGCTGTTTAACTGTGCAGCCTGGAAGGCACGACTGCATGTTTCCAAGAGTTTAAAGGGATCATAATATTAATTGCTGCATTTAAAGTGAGGATACAGTCTCGATCGAGTTGGATTTCATCCGAACATCTGTCTGCCCCCCAGTATCTGGAATGAAGTCGACAAAAGGAATTAAGGAAGTTCTCAAACTTTTAATGGCGAGCTGCAACGGTTGCAGTTCACGCCGTCAAACATAACACAGAGGATGTGACGTGTAGCCCTCGAAAACAGGAATGTCTTCTGAGCCGTGTACCTCAGGTAATGTTACTGCACAGAGGATAGGTGTGTAAACGTAACAGACACCTTTCACCCGGTTATAGCGCTTGTGTCTCCTCCCATGATGCACTGTAATCTGTAAACTCTTCGTTTGTTTGAACCCTGCTCTGATAACTCTCGTTTACGTTTGTTATTCTACACCTCGTGATGATGGACGCATCCTTCAGACACCTCATTTGAGACAGACAGTGTCAAGCGTGACAAGATGGCGACACAGATCCGTAGGCCATCTCGTTTCTGTTTGGTATGTTTGTGTCGCAACAAACTCCTCAGAATATTTCTATTTCAGAACCAGAAATACAAATACAGGTACCGCTACTTTCTCCCGTCTAGGCTTGATCAAAGCGGCTTCTCCTTCCCCTGCATAGCGAGTCAGATCTCGCCACCATCCATCCGCAGTGTTCTCCTTTTAACTTTTCTAAACACTGTGAAGAACATTATAGTAATCCAAGGTCATGATTGGGCGCCATTAGAAAGCGTCCAAACACTGGCGACAGAATAAATCAGGGAGAGAGCTGATGGAGGTTGGGGAAACTGAGCCGAGTTTCTGAGAACAGTTATTTCCTTCCTCAACACCGGCGGCTCAGGGTCCATTGTCAGCTGAATAACAATCATATCTGGAGTTGAAACAGAATGTGCTATTGTGTGATTCCAGGAGAAAGTAACCTCAGAGAGGCCCTCCCTTTAAAAGAAGCAGTGAGGAGACACCGGATGAGATTTGACGGGTAAAAGCACTCGGGTCCAAAGGGACGGGGGGGGGGGGGGGGGGCCGAAGG